>JAHLWZ010001146.1:0-16188 GCA_020536535.1 Pelomyxa schiedti | reverse complement strand
ATTTTTATTGTGGTTCTTGCGATAATCAAAAGACACAAGCCACTGAACAATCACCAAAACCCATTTATGTCAAGGCCGCGCAGCCGCGGCGAGACCCGATTCAACGAACACACACGCCGCGATGCCGCCGCCGCGCCAACCGCCCCGCGGCACAAAACATCAACAAATCCCGGCAAAATCGGGCCGCTTCACCCTGCCTTGCTCACAAAAAATCTGTTTTTCTCATTTGACTTGCACTCAAATGCTTGGTGTACTCTCCAATCTTCGCCCATCAATAACCCTTCGGGGAACCTTTTTATGTGATGGAGAGGAGCATCGTTCACATCAAAGCGAGGTCACAAGCGCTGGCTTTTGTGATGTGCCACCACTCGAGGTGCGGGACACTCAGTCCTGCCGGGATACTCCCTGCCACTGTGTTGCGCGATATTTCTCAGTTATGGGTGACGGCCCCGTCAACGAGGTTGGTGATTTCAGCTCGGATTTCAACTGACCCCTCACGGTTTCTCAACATCACCGCCACGGCGTCACCGACTTGTGGGATCGTCCACCAACCGAGTGTGATGACTGAGACACACGACTGCCCTGTTTATGGCCTGGTTGACAGTGAGACCATGGTTGTTGGGAGTTACACCACTTACTACACCACCGTGATCCCTATCAGCTCCGGCCCCGAGTCGTTGGCACAAGGTGATGCGGTGCCAGAAGCTCCATTAATAAGGGGCAGTCACACACTGGCTGATAGCTTCATGGCCGTGGTGACATGCAACAGGAAGTGGTGTGTGTGCTCCACGTCGAATGGCACTGCTCTGAAGCTGTGGAGCTTGCTGAGGCTCCACACAATCAACTTACTGCAGGTGCCACTTCCAGTCGGTGGGAATTACAGCCACTTCCACTTCACAACAACGAATTCATCATGGAATATCAGAACCACCAGTGAGGATTCGAGAATAGGTGAGGGTGATGGCCTCATTGCAATTGGAGGTGACAGGTCAAAGTGTGGGCCATTTCTGCTCATCGATTTGGAGAAGACATTCCAAGACCGGGTTCTCAGCTTTTCTTTCATTTCTCAGGCCACTGTGCCAACTGAGACACTGATTCCAGACCAGAGGTTAATGCCAACCAGGCTTATGTGTGACAGCGAAGGCAACGTGTTCCTGATACTCAGGAGCTACAATAGGGGTAGCGCAGTTGTAGTGAACGCAATGACAGGGAAGGTGGTGTGCAAATACACAGGCACACTCCACGTTGTGGACGACCAACACCTGTGCCTTTCAGATGACACACAGAGCCACACAACGAGGGTGTACAACATCAATGACCTGAGCCACCCTGTGTGCGAGTATCCTCACACAACAGTCACCACTGGTTGTGGCTTCCTGTTGATTTCACGCCAGGAAACTCATGCAGAAACACAAGAGGATGATGATGGAAGTGGCAGCTGCGGTAACATGTTCAGTTTGATTCATGCAATGAGTGGTGTCAAGATGCTGTCATTCACAACAGCACACACATTCCCATATTCAAGGGTCTTTGCTTGTTCCTTTGGATTCCACACCTGATCCATAGAACAGGGAGATAGAGTGGAAGAAAAGAGGGTGTGATTTAAAAACTTTGTCCAACATGGTAGGGAAAAGACGGGTTAAAAAGGTAGGAGAAAGGGAAGTAGTGTGTGAGGAGGTGACAGGTGCCAACTTGGTGAAAAACGAAAACAATCACTGTGAGCGTTTGATGGAGAGGAGCATCGTTCACATCAAAGCGAGGTCACAAGCGCTGGCTTTTGTGATGTGCCACCACTCGAGGTGCGGGACACTCAGTCCTGCCGGAATACTCCCTGCCACTGTGTTGCGCGATATTTCTCAGTTATGGGTGACGGCCCCGTCAACGAGGTTGGTGATTTCAGCTCGGATTTCAACTGACCCCTCACGGTTTCTCAACATCACCGCCACGGTGTCACCGACTTGTGGGATCGTCCACCCGCCGAGTGTGATGACTGAGACACACGACTGTCCTGTTTATGGCCTGGTTGACAGTGAGACCATGGTTGTTGGGAGTGGGAGTTACACCGGTTTCTACACCACCCTCATGCGTATCTCCGCCGAGCCCTTGGCAAAAGGTGATGCGGTGCCAGAGCATCCATTAATAAGGGGTAATCACACACTGGCTGATAGCTTCATGGCTGTGGTGACATGCAACAGGAAGTGGTGTGTGTGCTCCGCAATGAATGGTACTGTTCTGAAGCTGTGGAGCTTGCTGAGGCTCCACACAATCAACTTACTGCAAGTGCAACTTCCAGTCAGTAATTACAGCCACTTCCACTTCACAACAGCGAATTCATCATGGAATATCAGAAGCACCAGTGAGGATTCGAGAATAGGTGAGGGTGATGGCCTCATTGCAATTGGAGGTGACAGGTCCAGGTGTGGGCCAGTTTTGCTCATCGACTTGGAGAGGACTTACCGAGACAGGGTCCTCAGATTCTCTTTCATTTCTCAGGCCAGGGTGCCAACTGAGGAATTGATTCCGATCCAGAATTTTATGCCAACCAGGCTTATGCGTGACAGCGAAGACAACGTGTTCCTGATACTCATGATCCACAATGGAAATGACCGCAGCGCAGTTGTAGTCAACCCAATGACAGGGAATGTGGTGTGCAAATACACAGGCACACTCCACGTTGTGGACGACCAACACCTGTGCCTTTCAGATGACACACCGAGCCACACAACGGGGGTGTACAACATCAATGACCTGAGCCACCCTGTGTGCGAGTATCCTCATGCAACAGTGACCGCTGGTTGTGGCTTCCTGTTGATTTCACGCCAGCAAAGTCATGCAGAAACACAAGAGGATGATGATGGAAGTGGCAGCTGTGGTCACACGTTCAGTTTGATGGATGCAATGAGTGGTGTCAAGATGCTGTCATTCACAACAGCACACACATTTCCAGACCATGGTTCCAGGGTCTTTGCTTGTCCCCGTGGATTCCACACCTGATGGAATCACCATTTGGCTTCAAAATGATTCAACACCTTCCACGCAGCACTCAACCTTAATCAAAACCAAGGGATTGGCGCAATGAGCCAGAGGTTTTGTAGGGTCCAACCGACAGAGGGGTGTTTAACACACTTTGGATGGTTTTCCTACGTTAACGTGTTCTCGGTAGCTAGTGAGATAGACTTTAGATGCTTGAATAAACTATTGTTGCGTTTGAGTTATTTGGTCTTGAGAAGGAAAAGCTAAGTCGCTATTACGAGCGTCGTGTTAATGGTAATGGTTGGGGTATGTCCCCCCCCCGCCTCCCAAGAAAGGTTGAACTTGATGGTTACCAGAAAACAAGGCCTCTTTGTCTGGACAAGCCAAAAAAAACATGGCGACGGAGGCAAATGGGCCTGTGCCAGAAAGGATACACGACAGCAACGCGATGGTTATGGGAATAGTGAGCAGTGTCGGTGGCGTGCAAGTGCCAATAGACGACGACGTGGCCGACGACTGCGGCGGCGACAGCGTCAGCGCAACGCGACGGGGGGACGCCGCGTCGGCGGCGGCGACGGTGGACGAAGGGAGGCTCGCGAAGATGGAGGAATTCGAGCGCCGGGTTGCCAGCGACGCGGCGGCGAGCGGTATTGATGGCGACCGGTGGGCACTGACCGCAGAGGCTTATGGGGCAATGCCCGCCGTTTTGGCTCAGGCAACAGATTCATTGATGGTGCCGGGTGTTTGCTTTTATGTGTATATATATAGTATTGAAAAGCAAACTCGTATTATAATTATTATATGTGTGTATACTAAAATATATTGATTATCTCTTGCTGTCACTGAGCAAGCCTTCAGGTTCCTTCCTCGTATTTTCATCTTGCGGGAGGTGTTTTTATTGAGGGGACGAAGCCTCCTGGTGAATTAAAGAAGCCGCTTGTGAATGTGGGACTGGGGTTCTATCTGCCGATGTCTGATGCTGAGTTGGCAGCTTTTGCACCTCTCAAATCAAACCAAGTGGCTGTTATGGCAAATACAGCTCACTCCAGGCAGGAAGAAGCTCTGAGGACACTGGACTACGTAACACAAGGCCTGAACCATCTGAGGGCTACCAAGTCACCAACTTCACATAAGACGAAAAGTTCCTAAAGGAAGCCGCACGGTGTCGTTCACTTTCCCTTAATTTCTTTTTGCTAACAAATCGAAGTCAAGGTTATTCATGAGCTGGTATGAGCTCCAAAGGTTCCAGCTGGAAGTTTAGCTTCACAGTGCTCAGTTCATGCCGGATTTCGAGAAAATATTGCACAACACAAAATGTAAATCTCTTGCTTCCCCAATTTCCACCTACAGGCATAAATATAAGTACGCTTCTCTTTACTTTTTTGTTTTACCTGAGTTCAGTTAATCGTCGTCACCCCCACCCATATTATCCATAGCATCATCGTCGCCGTTATCCTCCAAATTTTTCCAGTCTGTTACATAGTCATCCTCATCCTTTTCCGCATCAGCAGGGTTGGGGTCAGCATCACTGTCATCACTGTTGGCTGCAGCCTTTTCACCTTCTCCTTTCTTCTTGTCCTTCTTTTTTGCGGCACCAGTTGTCTTCTTGGCTTTCTGTTCTGCTTCCTGCTTTGCTATCTGGTCAACATGTTTCTTGGCATCAGAACGCTCGGGAGCGGACCCAGAAGCCAACAGTTCCGGAGGAAATACATCGGCACTCATACACAGGCCAGGAAGTTCCTGTATGGAAGAGAGGGTATTAGTCAATACCCACCACAACAGCACAAACACTCCTCGCATTCACACAAACATATCAACATAGCCAGATAGCCAAGAAGATACAACATGGCAACATACCCCATGGCCCATATAGTACCAGCACGACTGCCTCATCTTGCTATACAGCTTATCAGCCTCGTAGTCCACAAACCTGTCGCACTTGTCCTCATTGGGTCCAACCGGCATTTTGGGCAGCACAGTCCCCGGCGCGTGCGACGATGCCGACGATGCCGACGACGACGACGACGACGACGTTGTTGTTGATGTGCTACCGCTGCTGCTCGTTGTGCTTGTCGTCGACGACCGCCGCTTGGAGGAAGACGAGGAGGCGGCGGCGTCTGCGGCCGACTGCAGCGTGCCGAAGGGGTCCATCGCGCACACGAACCGCGACATGGGCCCGCTGAAGGCCAGCGCCCCCGCCGCGGTGACCGGCGCCGCCGGCGGCGTGGGCTCCTCCGCAAGCTCGTGCCACTCGACGTCCGGGTAGGTCTTGGGCACGGCGACGGGGCGGGGCACCAGCGACGAGGAGGAGGAGGCCGACGCATCGCCCGAGCCGCGGCCGCCGCTGGCCGCCTGCGCGAAGGCGGAGGACAATTGTGGGTCGCCCCCACCGCCACTTGAAGCACCGCCACCACCACGCCCTCGCCCTCCTCGCCCTCTTCCGCGACCGCGTCCACCACGCCCACTCATTGTCTTCAGATATGAGATCGGAACCAAATTGGCTCTGAGAAGGTCTCAAGGTTCCATCACACTTGCGGTTTGGGTCCTCCGAGGACAGTCACACTATTCCCACAACTGGAAAATCCATCGCCACTACGTTAAGATGAACACAACGTGGCTTTACGTCGATGACTCTGGGCGGCAGGCAGGCGTCGTTAGTTGGGTGAGTGCTGTATCACAGATGGTGGCACTGGCCCTGGCGTCGCACCGGCGGTGTGGCTCCAGTTGTTGGTTGCATGTGGTACCGGGCGAGGGTGACGGCGGGGCTGCATGCGGCGGGGGGCAAGGGGGCGCATCTGTGTGGATTTCGTTCGTTCGCAGGTTGTGGCATCGTTTTGTGATGAGTACCAGAGACCACTTTGTGCTGGATCTGACAATGCCTCACCAAGAGTACAAGGCAATTTACTTTGGTGTATCACGTATTCTGATGAGTGTAACTACCCCTGTGACATTGCACCAGACCATTCTGGGAAAACCACCATGTTACAATGGCACAACAGGCAGGTGGATTGGACCAAATCACTATTGCACAATCGACCCGGTTCCAGCTGGAATTGAGTTTGGCATCGTGGATATCAGAAGTGACACGAGGGAGTTTGCAATACCTGCTCCTTGGATCAGTGCCAGTAATGCAAATCCAAGATGGGCTGTTACCTGCTTCAAATGGCTGAGTGGGTTCCAAATTACCATTGGAAAGCTGAAAGACATGTCGATTCAGGAAAGTATCACCCTGTATCATCAGGTTGCTGAGGGCCCCGGGGGCACAATTTGGGGTGCACACTTCGACTCTTTCCACCCAGATGAGGTCATTATTACTTGGAGTGATGCATTTCACCTGGACCGTTGTTCCTTGATTGTTGTTCACCTCTCCAAGTCATTTTCTGGAAGGAGTCTATCTATTGTGTCATCAACCAAATTCCTACTTGGATCCCATGCTGGTATTATTGTATACGCTGTTGGGAGATTTGTTATTACAAACAAAGTGCACTGCTTTGCTTTGAAAACCACGTTTAGTGGTGACCTTGTTCACCTTGTAACTGAAGGCACAGGGACTGTGCAACCAATCAAAAGCAAAGTAAACCATGACCTTCAAGTATCTGCATTGAGCCCAAACTGCTTCTGCATTTCCACCATGACTGGCACCTGTGCAGAACTGTGGGATTGCAACAACACACAGCAGCCACTGAGGGTTATTGAATTCACAACTGTGTATGGACCCCAATATGACTATGGAATGGCAGTAGCTTCTTCAGGGTTCCTTTTCCTATGCCACCACAACCAGATACGTGTTGTTGATGCTCTCCCTGGCATGTGTTGTATCTGTGCTGACATTCCTGGTCTTTTTTCAATCCCGCATGTCAGTCATTTCTAAAACACAGAAGCAAAAAAAAAAAAAACACGCCAGAAAGGAGGAATCGGACCTCTACGCATCTCAGCGTAAGTAGGTTTGAAGCCTACTCCGAGAACCATCCCGGCTCATTCCGGCGAAAATGTGCCCCCTGGATCCGACACAAGTGTTGGAATACGGAGCCCCGAGCCGTACTTATGGGTGGTGATTCTGGGAATTACCCCTTTTCGTTTCCCTTTGTTGGATCCAAAGCAAACACGTTGAACACCAAACCGTATGGTGGGCCACACGTCTTCGTCGTTTTCGTATGCGACGTATTCGCCGTACTCGTCGTCGTGGCCGGCGCTCGTGATGGTCCTGGCGGGGGTGTTGCTTTTCGGTGTTATGGGAGTGGCCTGCTGCGGGTGGTGCAGAAAGCGCCGAGGCTCCCACACAAGGATGTCCTCCTCCTCCTCGTCGTCGTCGTCATCGTCATCATCGACGGCGTCGTCGACCAACACAACGAGGGCTGATCTGGAGGAACAACTCGTCGGGACCGTGTACGTCGCCCCCGCGACATCGAGCGTCGTCGACGTCCACGTGGCCGAGATGGACGAGGTGGCCCTGGCCCGGAGCGACTCGCTCGGCTCCAACGGCGGCACCAGCACCACCAAAAGCAGGACCGGCAGCACAGCTAGTAGAAATCATCACCCTCCCGGAAGCGGAGATCCTGTGGCCGTTACTACGATGACAACTACTAACTCGTGCACTACTACCACGACCACGACCACCACCACCACGAGCGTGTCTCCTATTTTGGGCATGGAGGAGGCTACTAGCGGGGTAGGTGGCGGCGGCGGTGTTGGGATTGGCTTCGGCGTTGGGAATCACGCTAGCGGGGGCGTGAACTGCATTGTGGGAGGGATAGGTGCAGGGCTGGTCCTGGGGCGGCCTCCGTCGCACAGCCTGCCACCAATGCCACATAGTCTGGGGGGATTCTCTGACCAGGCTTCAAGACCAAGAAATGCTTCGTTATTTCAACAGTGCGTTCTCTATTTTATTATGTTTTTTTATTTTTTATTTTATTGTTTCTCTATAATAATATTATTATATATCTATATATATATATGGTGCATTTCCTTTACATTTGTAAGGCAGGCAGGTCGCCAATTCGTTTCCGTTCAAGGTTTTATATTGCCGTTAATTAACATTAAATTCATTAATTGTTAGGTTTCAAAGATAGCCCTCAACTTTGGAGACCCAGAAAGTGGGTCTACACGCATTGGACATACTTACCTTGATATCCTCACACTAATACACCCTCAAGCACCTGACTCACCATCACCTTCTCCAGTTATGTCTCATTCACCCGCCCCCACATCTTCAAATTCTTCATCTACACCATCCCCCACTTCTACACCTTCACCTACTATAACACCTACACCTTCCACTATAAATACAGCCACACCTAATCCCCTCCCATTTGCCATCAGACTCCCAAAACCCAACCCAACTATTTTTGACATTGCTGTGGATATAACGGAAGGCCACCTTCTTCCTGTGAGTTGTTTCCACTGGGTGTCTAGAAGTAACTTTTCGTAGGGTGAATCTAAGGAAATTAGGTTCACTTTCGTAATGCATGTAGCCACAACTCTCAATACTGCTGTTACTCTCACTTCACCCCAAAGTGTGCTTCATAGCGCTCCCCCTTTGATGGATCTCAATCCTAAACCTTTATAGGCTCCAATCTACTTCTAATACCTATTGATATAACCGCCTATGGCTCAAAACTATGCTTCGAAGACATGCATTTCACAAGCCCTCATATTGTAGCATCTAACAAGATGTCAAAATTACCTTCAGCCTCTCCACCTTCTTCATCGTCCGTTTTGCCACCAGCATTTTCACTTCCACCTCCAGATTATACAGGAACCTTTTCAACTGTATTTGTGGCAACCTGGAGAGGATCGAACGTGGCTGTGAAAGTAATCACAACAAACACACCCACTCACATCACACCACCTACCGCTTCTGCAGCTCAAATTGGTAGTAGCAGGAGCGTTGGTGGAGTTAGTGTTGGTGGAGCAAGAAGTGCGGGAAGTGGAAGTGGTGTTAGTGATGATAACATGTGGAGGGATGAATTAGAGTCTCAGATAGACGCGTGCTGCTCAATAAGGAACCCAAATTTGGCGTGCGTTCTTCCTTTGCTGCAGTGTCCCTCTAAGTTACTACAAGGTTTTGTGTTGGAACCTGCCAAACCACAGAGCACTTTTGTGTAGTGCGGGAGTTTTTTACTTTGGGGTCTATTGCAAAATATCTGGAATCCAAGTCTTTCACAAATGCCCAACAGGTAAACCCCACCAACGTATCTGGGAGAGTAAGATTAAATCTACTCCAGATGGAAATTGCACGAGGAATTGTTGGCGGTATGGTTGCACTTCACAAAGCAAACTTCGTTCACGGTCATCTCTGTACTGAGAATTTAATGGTTCCTTCCTATTATTATTTGACCGGTTTCATGAATCATGTAGCTTGTATCTCAAGGTTCCGAGACAAACTTCCTTGTCAAGATAACCGGTAAATGAAAACTTCACTCTAACTTTTTTTCATGTCTAAAACAGATGCCGGAGTAGCCCGCTCTTTGTTTGTAAAATCTCCAACCACCACACCCAAAAGTGGCGTAGTAGTGGGAGGTGGTGGATACACCAAGTCCACACCATCCCTGAAAAGAGGTGCAAGTAGTTGTGGAGCGGTAATACCAGCCCATTTCACAGGTATAACTTTTCTCACCATCAACAACATATGTACTAATATCCGCAGCGCCGGAAGTATTCGGCACACTGAAATTCACCAAAAAAGCTGATGTTTTCAGTTTTGCAGTGTGCCTCCTCCACCTATGTAGTGAAACCAAACCCTACAGCGATTTCAAGGACCAATATGGTTTGATCATCCTCGCCTGTACCGTCCCACTCATTCGTTTAATTAGATATCTTCCAGTTTGTCCGCAACGGTAGCCGGCTACCTATACCCGATTCCGCAACACATTTCCGGGACTTGATTACTTGCTGCTGGGCACAACACCCTGAAGGTTGATTTGCTTTGTTTCCTTTGAATTAGTTCTCTGTAATTACACTTTCACTAGCAAGACCAGCATTCAAGAAACTTGTGCCGATTGTGGACTCCTTATGTGCACGCACCCTCAAAAACTAACTGTAAAACAAAAATAACTGTAATAACAACATTCCATTTTGATTGACAACAAGAAATGAGCAAGATAATTGTCTTTGATATTTTCTAATTTAGCTTGAGGTTATCTTCCTTTACTCCTGCTTCTGCTTTTGCTCCCCTTCTTCCCTGGAGTACTCCTCTTGTCTTTACTGCCCCTGGGTGATGTCCTCCTTCCGCGGCTTCTATCACGGCTCTTACTCCTGTGGGTGTTTCTTCCACTGTTGCCCCTTCCCCCTCTTCTCCCTTTACTATGGCTTCTGCTTTTGCTCTTCTTCTTACCTTTACTTCTGCTTCGGCTGCTGCTTGATGAGCTAGAGCCAGAACTGGATCGGGAACTTGATGAGCTCCTTCCACGTTTGGGTTTTTCCTTTGGCTCTGGTGCTGGGGTTGGCTTGCTTTCCGTCGCTGCCGCTGCTGGTTCCTTGTGCTCGGCCTCTTTTTCTGGTTTCTCTGGCTCTTTCGCTTCTGGTTTCTCTGGCTCCTTAGGTTTTTCTGGCTCTTTGTTGCCGGTCTTGTCCGGCGCGGTGGTAGCTGGCATGGGTTCTTCCGGCTTTTCGATCTTGATCTCCACCACTGGTACCGGTACTGCTTCTGATGACGGCTTCTCCTTTTCTTCCACTTCCATATTTTCTTTTGGAGCTGTGTCAGTGGAACTGGACGGCGCAGCCTCTTCTTTGCCCCCTGTCTTGTCTTGTGTGGCACTGTCTTTTTCTGCTTCCTTTGCTGCTGACTTGGTTACTGAATCTTGCATTGGGCTGCGACTCCTACTCTTAGAACTTCTCGATTTTCTTCTCGGGCTCCTCTCGCTGAGAATCTTTGATTTCTCTTCCTCCACTTTGCCTAAAGAAAGTAAGGTTGAGAGATTTTAGTGATAGTAACGCTACCTTCTTCTGCTGTGTCTTCTTTTGCGGGAATGGTAATTGTATCTGGCTTTTGAGTTGCATCTGTGACTACAGAGTCTACTTCTTTATCTCCCTTGTTTGACACAGCAGTAGGTGAAGGTGGGGTTTGTGTAGGTATTGTTGCACTGGAGTCAGACCCAGAGGAGATTGAAGTTGTAGTGGAAGTACTGATTTGAGAGTTTGGTTGTAATTGAGAGGGAAGAGGTTTTTTAGGCAAATAGTAAATACATGGGGTCGTTGTTGTCTTAATATAACGTGTAAGGGACTGCTTGTGCTTATTCCAACGGAGTTCCTTTTAGGGAGTTAGGTTGTTAGGACATGTCCGCTGACACACCAGGAGTTGCGTTGACAATGTCTCTTCTCGGAGTTGGAGTGCAGTGATTGTTTCAAACTGCTTCTCCCTCTGTGCACGAATTCGTGCAACTTCCTGTTCAATAAGGGCTTGGTGCTCTTGTTGAACTTTTTTGTCAACTTCGGACTCCAGCTCTTCACGGCGTGCCATCTTGTGTAAGTTAGATATTAAGAGAAGACAAGTGGTAAGTACAAGTTCAGCATTTTCAGTTTCTTTCTTGGAGAATTGCTGAAGTGTCCCAACGATTACACCAAACATCCTTCTATTTCGCAACACTTGTTCATTACGTTTACTAGGAACACCACTTCGTGGTGTGCTGTGAGATGAATCAGGGAGGGAAGTGTCTGAGGCTGCAGTACCAACACTAATTTCACTACCCTCATTTACACTATCGCCAGTAGATTCTGTGGTTTCCGTTGTGCGTTCTTTTATGATGCGGGAGACTACTGAAGGGATGCGGGGGGCCTAAGTTCTGTTAGGGAGAATTATCGATAATTCACTCTCAAAGTACCTGCAGTTTTTCATCAAGTTGCATTCCCTCTCCTTCCTTTTCATCCTCAGACTTGGCACTCTTTATAGATGAGGCTAATCTTGGTGTAACCAAGCGCCGTCTTTGGGCTGCAGGCCCCTTCAAGTCATCACTCTCATCAATTGGTTCATCACGTGATCTCTCCCTCTCACTTCTGCGAGACAAATCATCTGCAGGCGGCCGCTTAATTGCTTGCATTGCCCGAGAAAAGGCTTGTCCACCAGGCGGCATGCCACGCCTCGATCCGTCTCCTCTGCCACCGCCACGTCCACCACGCATACCCGTTCCAAGGCCAACCCCGCCCCCCCTACGAGGCCTGGAGTAAAGGAACCAGTTAAAAAGGAGAAAAAATGAAAAAGGTTGCTGCTATACCTTGGCCTGGACAAGGTAATTCTTTCTTGTATCTCCAAATCACGAATGCTCCTTTCCGCACTAGTCCTATCAGAAGAAACAGTTTGCATTTCTTTGATCAAGGCCGAGATATCAGCATCCTTCTCGTCATACACACAGAAGCCCTCGTGCTTCGTGTTGTTGCTGGCCGCCGTCGCCGCCGCCGCCGCGCCGCCCTCGCCCTCCACGCTCGACGCCACAATAGTCGAGGGAACGACGCTCGAGGAGAGCCGAGGCCGGCGCTCGTCCTCGTCCCCAAAGCGATCGCGCCTGGGTCGCCGCGAGAACCTGTCGCCGTCTCTGCCCTCCCTCTCCTCGTCGGTTGTCCTCCCTCCGGCGCCGGTGTACGTGGTGTGCGGAAGCGAAATTATGGAAGACGGTGTGGATGTTGCCGACATTCTTGGTTGTGGTTGTGCTGTTGCCGGCTTTCTTTATGTATGTGTCGCTTTTACGGAGCTGCGTCGGCCTGCCGATCGGGTGTTGGCTTTTTGTTTTTTTTTTATTATTCCTTGATTTGCTATTGCAAACCAAAAATTGGGTGCTAAAGATAACACAGCACCACTCACTGCTCATTTGCGAAAGGACGTCTGCTTGTCGCAGCTGAGATGGCGTTGCGTGCGAACATCATTTGATTGGTACTTCACTTCTGAGTGCCCTCCCATAAGAAAAAAACAAACCCTCAACGACGTTCGGATCAGCGACAGCGGGTGGGAGCACAATGCGCCAAGCCGAGACACGGGGGGGGAGGTGACTGGCGACAGGCTAGCACCCTCAACCTTGCTTGTGGCATATCCCCACTGGGCAAGCACTGTTGTGTGTTTGAAGGGTTGGCTTGAAACAGTGGTAGTAATTCTGGTGAATCGTACGACTTTAAGATTTGAATGATTAAAAATCGTCGTTTTCTTCAGAGATCCAATCGTGCTCCTCAGATAGCTTGTTCAGCCCCGTTAGTTCCTCCAGGTAAGTTGGTTGGTTGAAAACTTGCAGCAGAAACTCGAATCCTCTCTTCTGATACTCCTCTATGACCTGTGTATTTCCAGGGTTGGTTGGGAATCACAAAGGAAATGTACACACAATCGGAGAACAGGCAGGACACTTGGAATAAGCAAAGCCGGTCAGAGTGAGGATATTCCATTGGGAAAGGAATCCTCTTAGTTGGTGTGGAACAGAGCCAAGTCCCATGCTTGTTGCATCTCTTTCTTCTCCCGGCGCTTGCGCTCTGGTGCCGTGGTTAGAATTCAGAATATGATGCATAGTGGGAATTACTTGAGGGGGTGATGGAGCAGAGAAATGAGAAGCTCAACAGCCATAGCGGACGCAACCATGGAGATGCCAGGGCGGGTAACTGTGCATGTCTGATCTAATGTCCTGTCTGTCATTGACTATCGGAAAGGGTAATTACTTTAAAGCTTTTCAATTGGTGTCTTACATCTCTTGGAGCCACTACATCAGAGCAGAAGTAACAGCCAAGCCTGGGGGATGGTTCGCGTGGTATTACTCCATGCCGCACGACAACAAAGCTGTCAAAACCTAAGCCGGCAGTGATGGCAATCTGATACAACCCAAATATTTTAGTATTTGACCTGAGGAAAGGTATGGATGTGCCTTGTTTTCAGCTGCACAAAGTAATGAAGGCAGCCACCGCATCTCTCTAGAATCCCCAAGTAAGAAAACAACATCATGATCCTTCACCAGTTGTGCAAGTTTACTACACGCTTCTTGAACAATGCCCTGTGTGGAAGCTACAACAGGGTGACCAGGCATTGGAATATTCATTACTATTCCTTCAGCAACCTGGCAAGAAAGTTCAACTCCAGAATTCGGGAAGGATTACACACCATGCCGGGAAATATTTGCATCAGTGACTCGGCGGCTTGCTTTGCTTTCCACGTTTGAGTTGTACAGTGATTAAAACCAAACAGAGACTGCCTGACTGGATTGGAATATGACACTTGTGCATTGTCCACAAAAGTGATCTTCCTGATCCCCCATCCCATCAAAGTGCGAGCTACATTGCACCCAAGAGTACCTGCTCCTAGAAGAAGGCAGCGAGTATTTGCGAGCATATTCAGGTCAAGTTCAGGAAACATCCGCCACCTCACCAACTTTAAATTTAAATCCACAGCGGTTGTGGCAAGCCTGCAGTATGATTTATTGCAAGTTCGTATAGGAAATTTTCTTTACTTGATTGGGTCCATACTCTCACTCAGAGATACGAATTGCGGTTGGATTTTACCATTTGGGTGTGGTTCCCATCCAACGGCGTTGGCCACTTCAGGTGGAGGAGGGAGAGAAATTTCAATAACTACACTTTGAGAAGTCTCTTTATGAGGAGGTCAGGTAGTGCAATGAAAACAACAAACTTTGCAGTACCTGCAAAAGGTGCCTGATCGCGGTAACAGAGAATTTTTACGGTTCGCAAGTGGAATTGCACAGCTAACAGTACCAACAAGTTCCTGAGAGGCCTGTAGGTAATGTCAAAAGGTAATAATTAAAAAAAAGGTAGAGAACCATCCTGGGTTATCTTTCATGCCAGAAGGATCCACAAATGCCACCCATACAGAGGGAGGAAGTGGAGTATTTGGAGTGACAATGGTAAGCAATGACGATAGTGGTAAAACGTCAAGAGATTCGGGGTTCTCAGTGCTGACTTTGACTACAAAGAATGGCCACCTGCACTGAGGGGACCAGTACTTCTTATGAAGCTCTGTGGTAAGAGGAGCTGAAAGTAATGCCGACAGATGAACCGGTGAGCCAACGAGATGAGGTATACTGATGTTGGTGGCAGGGTCTGAAGCCGGTGTAGGTTGAGTGGCTGAAGGGGAATCGAAGCGAATTGCGGGTACTCCCAGCATATAGGAGAAGTGGTACTTTTTCAAATCAGCATAAGTTACGATAAGAAACCTGTTAAGGAGAGTGGTGTCCCGAAGTGCAGCTCCCGACTTGATATCTTCGAATATCTGGACACAAAATCAAATTACTACCACAACTCTACAACAATTACAACTCCCCATATATATATATATAACATTCCCATTGACATGAAGTATTAACAAGAGAAAGGGACCTTGTTAGCCTCGGCCGCGAACAATTCAGCCTTTTTCATCTCCTTGAATCCGACCTGTGTGTTTGCGTTGTACAGGGTTCCCCGATACACCAATCCCCTGCCCACGTCGTCCCCCTCGCTAGCAATTGCCTCGAACGAACTATAGTCCATGCTCAGCTCGCACCTCTGAGACTGTGTTTCACTCGTCGCATACGACGACGAAGGCGAGGGGGTCGCGTACTTTGCCACGAGGGGCAGGGGTTGCTCGCTGAGCCTCATGACGTCCAGCTTGTGCTTGCCCAGCTGGTGCCAGAACGTCACCCCGTACGACCCGCTCATCCCCACGTGCCTCAGCATCGAGCTGCTGCCTCCTCCTCCTGTTGTTGTTGTTGTTGTTGCTGGTGGTGGTGGTGGTGCCGGCGTAGTGCTGGAAGCCATGCGTGACGTTTCAACCAACAAAAAAAAAACAAGAGGTCTCACCTTCGCGAAACCAACCAAACGATGTCTGGGGCACAACAAGCACCCAACACAGCGGGGCCCACAGGCGCCCCGCAGCAGCAGCAACAGCAGGCTCCGCGGCGGGCACCGGTCGTCGTCGTGGCGCCACCGCACCCGCAGCAGGCGCCGACCACCGCGGCGAGCAACAACAACAACAACAACACAACGGGGGGGGCAGTGGGGCAAGCACAGGCGGTGGCTGCGGGGGCGGGGGGGGCGGCGGCGAGGGAGTCGCGGGTTCCGTTCGCGCAGCTGAGGATGATACCCACCAAGGAGATTTCACGGGTAGTTGGGCTGGCATGGCACTACCACCGCCTCGTGTATGTTTGTTTGTTTGTTTGTTTGTTTGTTTGTTTGTTTGTTTGTTTGTTTGTTTGTTTGTTTGTTTGTTTGTTTGTTTGTTTGTTTGTTTGTTTGTTTGTTTGTTTGTTTGTTTGTTTGTTT
>JAHLWZ010001145.1:0-16347 GCA_020536535.1 Pelomyxa schiedti | reverse complement strand
TGGTACGTTCGGACCAAGTGCGTGAATCATAGCTGAAAAATAGAAAACGTGAGTTTGTGCAGCATAACATCAAACACGTATGGGAATGGGTTATTCACTATTAAGCATAATAGATAGCGAAGTCACACACCCACTGACACCGATTGAACAGACAATCCTTCAATGTAGTCATATTGGGGCCATGCCAGCCAAACTGAAAAGCACCATCAGGTGGTGCTCGTTAGAAAAGGCAGTAATATAAAAATGTGGCAGATGGGAGCTGCATAACACTGGGGTTATGGGATAGTGATAGGTACCAGAGTCGTGTTTCTCCCAGTCAGCTGGGAACAAAAAAGACTCACCCCCAAACAGGCACAACGAAACTACAACTAAAACAGAACCACACCACCACATCATCAGCTGTATTGAATTGTCTGTTGAAGATAAGATGATTTGATCGTCCCAAAACTTTTTTGAAAACGGTTTTGGGGTTGAAGAAAGAAGTCCTAGGATCCGAATGGTTTTGCTTTACAGGCACGCGATGATGGGACGACGGCAAGGGGTGCCAATGAGATGAGTCTGACAGGAAATTCAGGTGATGGGAATGGGGGGTGATGGCCATTTTGGGAAAGTGATGCTTTCCGCTGTTTCAACTCAGACCGGTTCAAAACAAAACTGGGAAGGAAAAAAAAAAAATCAAACCAATCGACGACGACCACCGGCACCGGTACCTACACAACACCCTGTTTGTTTGTCGCAGTTTGTCGCATGCGGTGGTGGTTTGGGTTCTTTTTGGATCTAGCGGCTGTTTGTTTGTCTTCATCTCGCACCCCCTTTTTTTAAATTGACTCGCGGTTCAGTAAGGCCCCTTTGTTTCACCAAATTTAAGAGGCGCCGATACACCTATAGCAATTAGTGACCTAGGTTTTTTTCTATTTAATGTTTTTTTCTTTTGGTTTTTTTTTTCCCCCAGATCCTTATTTTATTGTATAGACCTTTCGAAAACAATGGGTGACGCAACAACACCAGCACCAACAGCAACTCCTGCAGCCCCTGCACAACCACTGCCTCCTGGTTGGAGTGAGAGGCTGGATCCAATATCGGGCAAGAGGTTTTTTGCCAACCTCATCACCCGCACTTCAACGTGGGAAAGACCCACACAACCAGCAGAGATATTCGCAACTCCTGCCCAAATTGCTGCTTACCAGCAAGCACTGGCCCAGGCTCAATTGGCCAAGCAACAAGCACTTGCTGCGCAAGCCCAGGCCCAGGCCCAGGCCCAAGCACTGGCGGCCCAAACGCAAGGAGATACGCAGTCCCAAACTAGTACACAACCAGCAACGGCAGTACCACCAGCAACAACAACAACTCCCGCTACGCCAGCAACACCAACAACACCCTCCCAGCCTAATGAGCCAACTCCAACTCCAACTCCAGCTCCAGCAGCAACCCCCTCTGTGACAGCTCCCTCTGATGCGCCTGTCAGTATTGCTACGCCTTCAATTGAACACCGCACCTCAACACCAAAACTACTTGAGCCACAACTTACGTCGCCATCAAGCAATGCTCTACAAACCGCTACTCAGGACCCACTGCCAGAGGGTTGGGAAGAACGAAAACACCCTGCAAATGGTCGAGTTTATTATGCCAACTTGGTGACAAGGACATCTACTTGGGAAAGACCCAAATTCCCTGCAGCAGCGTACCTGAATGGGAATCCAGCTGCCAACCAACCTACAGTAGCGTCGACTACCCAGCCATCTACAACTACCCCCACCACAACCCAATCAGCCCCACAAACAGGGAGTTCCTCCACTTCAACTCCATCCCTTCCAACGTCACAACCAGATGCGCCTTCATCTGGCACACAACCAGCAATTGTTCCTGCACCAACATCAGAGACATCTGGAATGACAGCAGCCCAGACTCAGGTATATCTGAACAATTGATACGAATCCATTAATTTCGGTTGCAGGCTATTGGAGAACCACCTGCTTGTGCCCTCTGCCACAAGATTTCAAAGATTCCACTGGAATGCCCCCTCTGCAAGGGAGTGGCGTGCAAGTATGTTTCAGCTCTTCACTTTCCAGCCTAACAGAGCCAGGGAATGCTTCGAACCAGTGGCCACAACAGAATGTCCCTTGTGTCACCAACCTCTTACAGTTGCTCAGTTGAAGGACAAAATGCCCCCAAATTGGGAAGAACGATTTGATAATACTTCACAGAAGGTAACACAATTTTTTTAGACTGCATTGACTCCAACTAGACATACTTTGCCAACGTTGTAACAAGGGCGGCAGTATGGGATAGACCAAAATATCGTATTTTTTTCCTTTCCCCCCCTTCTTACTTCTCACTTCTTTCTAGCTGTACCAGTGTCACCACTGGTCACTCATAGTGAATTAGCGGCATCTTCGACCATCTCTACTCCTTCTCAAACGGCAGAGCCGACCAACACAAATAGCACGACCACCACTGCAGCAACATCAACCACTACTTCATCAACCACACCAAGTACGGCCGACACAGCTGAGAGAACAGCTACCCCAGCAAACTCTACCACCGCTAGTTCTGCCGCAGCCGTACCCGGCTCTCCTTTAAGTGCAAGTGCTGCCCAGATAATAATCCCAAATACCGCACCTAAACCAGGTGTGCGCAAATTTGTTACAGTTGGAGATGGTGCTGTAGGCAAGGTACTTTTGTCTTTTTATAGTCTATTTATTTCCTCACCTCCAAAAGACATGCTTGCTCATCTCCTACACAAAAAATGCTTTTCCTGAAGAATATGTCCCAACTGTATTTGACAATTATTCATGCAATATAATGCACGACGGGAAGGGCTATAATGTTGGTCTTTGGGATACTGCCGGACAGGAAGAGTATGTGTAATGCCTAGTTAAATGTCTTCTAATTCCCAAAAAGATATGACCGCTTGAGGCCACTCAGTTGATTATTTTCACTTTTATTCATTTCCTCTAACATTCTCATTACACAGGTTACCCACACACCGATCTTTTCTTCCTTTGCTACAGTATTGTGAACCCATCATCATTGGACAACTGCCGCGAAAAATGGAATCCCGAGATTACGCATTACTCCCCCGATGCACACAGAATTCTTGTCGGCACCAAAAAGGATCTTCGAAACGATCCCGCGATTGTAGCAGCTTTATTGGCTGAAAAGAAGCAACACCCTGTCACTGCTGACGAAGGCCTCAAAGTTGCCAAAGAACTAGGATGCGTCCGACATCATGGTAATAAAAACTCCTTCTACTTTTCTTCTCAAAACTAAGCTACTGTACAGAATGCAGTGCCCGCACCCAAGAAGGCATTGCCGGTCTCTTCAATGAGGCAATAAAAATATGCCTTTCTCCCCCCTCTGCAGTCAACCCTGCCAGAAAGAAGAAATGCTGTATCCTGTAAAAAAAAAGAGAATAATCTAACACTCACAACAGCCTTATAACCTCAACAAAATCATCCACTCTCTTACTACATTCTACCAAGCTAGTATTACACACAAAGAAGCAGCCAATACCACACTGAGCAACTGAGCACTTGCCTGCACACTCCTGCTTATGCTTATGCTGTCCTCACTGTCACTGCCTCTGCCCTTGTTCTCCCTCTGAGCCAGTGATGGCAGGAACATAATGGCTGAGGTGCCAATCATGTAGCTCCCATAGTTGTCCCCCCAGAACTGTGTCACTGAGGGGTCCTTGGGGCTCACTTGGCTGGCAAATCCCCAGCAGGCCATGCAGCCCCCAATGTCACTGGGGTCACTGGTCAGTTCATAGAGGGAAACAATGTCACTGGGAGTGAGGGCTCTGTCATACACAGCCACGTTGTCCAGTGTCCCATTCATATCTGGGAAGAGTTAATAATAATAAAGGGAAAAACGGGAAGGAGAAGATAAATAAAAAGCACACATGTCCAGTGAGTGGAGCCTATCCAGAAGAAAACAATAGGCACCCATTGGGGAATAAATGTTCCAGAGTTGGTGCCGGTAGCAGAAACAACAGTTCCATCGACGTAGATAAGAACCTGTGTTTGCCGGAAATGGTTAAATAAGAATTAGGAAAGTGATGGGTACCTGTGAAGTGTTGGAAGTGATGGCAATGTGGTGCCACTCCCCGGCCAAGAGAGAACTAGTTGATACAGAGCAAGTATAAACAACCGTGGTATCGTTCTTTTCTACTAGTACACATAACTGAAAGGATGTTTGGATAAAAGTTGGAAGAGCGGAAACTCCAACCTGTCCAGATGGATTCTTCCTAAGAAGCACAAAGTCAGTATAGCCATTTCCTTGCCATAGCTTAATTCCCGTCAGTTAACGGGTTAGAATTAGCATAAGGCCTTACAGTAAGTAAATCCACAGTGAGCGGATCACCATTATCCAGCTTTACCCACAGTGATACAGAGGCTCCTGACTCCCCGAACAATGGAAGGGAAAATGATAGCTTCTCTGTATTTTCAACATGGATTCCTCCACCAGAGATACCAGAACCCACCCAAGTGGTTCCGGCAGAGAGTGTCATTTTGGTGCCTTTGCCAGTGTCATCGTAGACAAATGGCACGGTCAAAGCCTTCCAAAGTGACTGCAACACCATACTTGTATCTTGATTGTACTTGGACCATAGTCCATACCCGCCGGTTGGATAGCTTCCACTTAATTCCCAAGGTGAATATCCAAAATGCGGTCTCCCAGAATAATCAACTCTGTACCTGAAGGAAATGAGAATAGTGGCCATCGTAATCTACATGGTACCATCCATTTGTGCCATCCATGAAGTTCGTGAATAGTGGGTAAGTCCAATTGCGGTTGAACACACGGTAAATAACCTGTGTACACATAAGCATCCTCTTTTGCATGAAAATCCTCACCTCATTTGTCAGGCCGATATAAATATTATCAGGAAATGTTGATGTGAGATAGGCTCTGCATTCATCAAATGTATAGAAAACGTGACAGAAGCGTCTAGCGTGACTGATATCCCATCCCACATTTTTTCCAGGTTTTATTGGGATCCCAAGGTCGGCCGGGTTATAACCTGTTTGACGGAAGTAAAACTTAAAAGTACTTCGCTGTTACGAAATTTGTTGGTTTACCTTCGGTAACATCTTCAGTGTAATTTGAATAACGGTAGTCAAAGTAGTCATCCCACACCCCTAGATCAAAGTTGATAGCCTAGAGCAGATGAACATCGTATTGCGTAAATATTTCTTAGTACCTCAACCGCATTTCCTTGAAGTCGGTCAAAAGAGAGGAGGTAAACCTACCCTCAATAAAAATTCTTCCCATCTCAATGAAGTCACTGAAGACCTGGTGAGGAAGATATCAGTATTTACTTGAGTTCCGGGTGAACTCACCTGGGCAATAGATTCATTGATGTTGATTACATCTGGAGCTATGCGGTATGTTGAAAGTGTATAAATTGCTCCAGAAATGACCCACATATCAGTATCGGAAACGGGGGAGGTATGAGATGCTGAAACCTGCAACTCGAACCTTCAACTGTGTAACTCAGTGCTAAACTGTATTTTACTACTTACCCAGAGTAACCACTTTGCCACCCTTTGCATATTATACTTCCTACAGTCGTCCAAACAGGCTTCACCCAAGCTTCCAGTGTAAACCCTGCCCAACCTTCCATGTTGAGAGTGACAGAGTTGGGAATAACAATATGGCTATCAATTCCATTGAAACCAAGGCATTTTCCAGCCCAGCACATATTGGAAGGTAAATAAACAGTGTTGTGCGGAGTACCTAGGACTTGGTGTGACGAAAGTCCATGAAGGTCAAAAATGAACCAGTGTTATTGTTTCCAGAAGAATCTAATATAGCACCAGAGGATTCATCATCCTCAAATTTCCAGCTCCCAGCCAGTCCTGCATCGATTTCTTCACCGGAATATCGGGAATCCACCTCTTCTTGTGACAAGACCCTATTGTAGATATATACTTCATCAATAGAGCCTAACATTGGGAATGGGAAAAGGATACAATAGTAGAGTCGAATACCATTAAAATATGCCCAACTACCGGAGATATATCGCCCAATGTACAACGAGCCGGAATCTGGAACTATAATCCCTGGGATGTGTAGACGTGTATGACTGGTCCCATTCACATAGAAATTCACGTTTGAACCATCATAGGATACAACAACGTGGTGCCAATTTCCCAATGTGAGCTCCGAGGTTCCACCTCGCAGGTATGTGTAACTGCTAGGGCCAGTGTTTATGCGGGAAACAGGTTGAGCCCCAACCCCAAGCCTGCTGAGAATCGAGGAAGAATATGTAGTCCCAGTTCCGTGCCTGAAGGAGGTGAACCAGATTTCTGAACAGGGAATGCAAACGTTGTTCCGAGGTGTATCCACTTGTACAGTTCATCAAACCATACAACCGTGGCATACTTAGATACGAAAGTCGAAAAAGGTTCTTGGTTTTGAAGGCCCATAGATGCTATTCCATATAAAACTTCAGCTAGTATGTATACAAATTGGCTTGATACAAGGAGAACTTCTTGATCTGCTGAAGCCGGCCAATTAAGGCAGTTTGGAGTCTCACACAACCACTCCTATATTTGTATTACTAAACGGTATGATTCCAACCGAAAGAGAAACCCAACGACCTTGTAACCATATGTAGTATTCAGGTATGGTTCCGCTGAAAGAAGAACCTCTGCCAAATCACCTAGAAGTGTATCGTTCTCCACCATTCGAATGTACTTGCTAGTATGACAGTCGATTATACTTTTTACACAAGAGAACACCACACCAAAAATTATTCAGCATCAATTCAGCGTCATACAGAGAGTATGGGTTCCCCTTCTGAAAAAAAAATCAAAGGTTGGTTTAACAAATTCAACATTTTGAGTAACATTCATATATACGTGCATGTGTGTCTATTTATACGACCAACTAAAACTAAGCACGGCAGCCAACAACGGACCAACCTCCAGTTGTCCCACAATTAAGTCGACGTAGTACTGCTTTGAGGTTTTCCAGGCGTCCAACAGTGCGGCCTCGGCGTCGCGGGACAGAGCCCCCTCGGCACCGCGGGCCTGGTCCTCGTCGTCAGGCCGGCAGTCCCTGGGGCAGTTGACGCGGTTCTCGACCCCGTCGCACCACCCGTCCTCGACGCAGTAGTACCCCGGCGACGTCGTGACACCCCCACCCACGCATACTGCATTGAGATGCACCAAAAGAAGAGCAACGAGTAGTAGAACCCCGGTCGTTGTCGTCGCGGCAACACCGACGCCCTTCATGAACCGAACCGATGCTGTTCGTATCTGCGTGTCCTTTTTGGTTTTTGTTGTTGTTGGTTTTTTTGTTCCAAAAAGGAAAAGAAAAATGACAGTGATCTTGGAAGATTGATGATTATGGTCAATCAGATGCAAGCATGGGGTTTGTGGTGAAGAATTGTCACAATGAGGTTATTGTTGTACAGTGGCAGATTAAGTTCTGGCAACTTCATCTTTGGTTTGAAGTGGAGGTGTGAAATTCCAAAGGATATTGGTTAAAGTGTGAATGGTGAATTTTACATGTGTTCAGTAGCATTTTTCTTCATGATGTACTATAAGGTTTGGGTAAGTGGGATGGTATTTTTAGTGTGACTGTACCTCGAGTTGATGGACAGTGGATCAAATGCCTTACTTGTATTGGTAGCAACGTGGCGTGCTATTGAGGTATTCATTACTGCTGTAGGTTTGGTGGAATGAGGTGGAGGATCGCCACTTTGTGTATGGGGCTGTGTCTTTGGCGTTGGTTGGTTGGGCTGTGGCTGCTGGGTACCATGCTGCTCAAGGCTTGGTTTGGTGATTGGTATTACAAGAAGCTTCTTTGAAAATATATCGTTGTCACACCACAGCTTATTCATTTTTTTCAACACGGCTACCTGTGATGTAAAATTAAGAAAATGGTGCTGCTGCGCCACACAACAACAATAAGAAGAAAAAGAAGTCCGTTGATTATAATTTGTATTGTATATCTTACAATAAACTCCTATGAGAAATAAAGTAACTGAGGGAGGATAGATAGCATACAGATACACCGTATCTGAGGGATATTCCCTGCAGTGTGTCAGTTTTCTCAACGCAGTGGTAATGTTGGTACAATCCCGACTGTGTCTCGACCATGGCTAGGCTGGCCCCCGTGTGGTGGTGACCGTGATTATGGGACGCCGATCCGCCCACGGCGTCGTCGTTGTCGTTCCCATAATTGTCATCCGAGTGCGCGTAGCCGGTCAGGCCCAGGCCCGGGCCGGCCCCGACAACCGCAGTGGCCGCCGTAACAGCCCGTACATCTTCGGCTACTTGGAAGTGAGGCGCGTGGTGATTATGGGATGCGGTGGTTGGCGATGATGACGACGAGGACGAGGACGAGAACCGGTGGAATGTGTCGTAGTCGTTGTCTTCCTTGTCGAGGTCGTATCGCACGAATGGGTTGCCACTCATGGTGTAGTTGGTCTGTGTAGATGCCGGGGACGTTCGTATCGTTCCGATTACGCAAGCGAACAATGATCGATCCCCAGATCTGAGTTCCCGGTGAGGGCTGTATCCTCAGACCGGATTCCCCCTGCGGATCTAGTGGAGATGGAGAACTCAGAGCATGTCTTTCGCTGCTGGGTTGAGGACTTGCAAACTTTTTTTGGAAGCGAAAGCACTAGAAGGGAAATTTGAATTAAACTTTTCTTTTCGTTTTCACGTTTTAAACAAAACAGCAAGCAACAGAACGCCGAGAGCGACACCGGAAGATCCCAAGATCCAATACACGCTTCAATAAATGGAGAAGTTACACGCACTTGTTGCACAACTGCAGGCTGTGATGGCCAACCGAGACGTCGCTCTTTACAACCACGATTTCTTGCGCACATGGGATAAGACCCCCAACGAAATTTCTGCTGTAATGTTGGTCAACATGGTACGTTGGGGGTTCATGAACCTTTCTTTTTTTTAACAAAAATATTTATTTATACAGTAACGTGATTTTCTCTTTTTTTATTGTTTGAAATGAGCACGGTCTTTTGCAGAATAAACCCACTTAATGTAGATTCTCCAAGAGATGTACAAGCTTAACATCTCCGCTAAAGTGTTCAACGGTGGTCTTGCTGTTTCCAACTTCAGGGATAAGAGCACCCGCACCCGGTTCTCTTTCGCTTTTGCCTGTGATATGCTGGGTCTTTCAGTAGCGGATATGGACGAGACCAAGTCCCAGATTTCTCACGGAGAGACCGTGCGCGAGACTGCCGCCATGATTTCTTTCCTGACCCAGGCAATCGGCATTAGGGACGATATTTTCCTTGGCGAGGGTACTTTGTTCTCCCCAAATTTTCCACACCATTTTCTAACAGTCCCGTCATAGGACATAGGTATCAGAAGGAGGTTTCCGACACCGTAGCCCAGGCTTTCCATGAGGGTGTTCTTCCTCAAATCCCCGCTGTCGTAAATCTTCAATGCGACGAGGACCATCCCACCCAAGCAATGGCTGATATGTCTCACCTTATTGAGCACTTTGGTGGTGTTGAAAACCTTCGCGGAAAGAAGTTGGTCATGAGCTGGGCATACAGCCCATCGTACGGCAAGCCACTGTCCGTGCCACAAGGCGTCATTGGTATCATACCCTGCAACGCCATTACCACTAACTAAATTCAACAGGACTTATGAGCCGATTCGGCATGAACATCGTCTTAGCCCATCCCGAGGGATACGATCTCCTCCCTGAGATTGTTGACATTGCTCGCAAGAACTCCGTTGCCAGTGGTGGTTCGTTCGCGATTTCCAACAACATGAGTGAGGCATTCGTTGGTGCTGATGTTGTTTACCCCAAGAGCTGGGCTCCAATCCCTATTATGCAGGAGCGCTGCAGGCTCCTTCATGCCGGAAAGGGCAGTGGCCCAGAAATGGCTGCTCTTGAAAAGAGAGGTTTCCTTCCCCTTACAACGAAATCCGTTCTTACACCCCAAAAAGGTTTGGAAGAGAGTGCTCGCTTCGTTGACTGGCAGTGCACAGCCGAGAAGATGGCAGTAACCAAGGCAGGATCCGCTCTGTACATGCACTGCCTCCCAGCCGATATCACCGGCGTCAATTGCCGCACTGGTGAGGTTTCTCAGGACGTCTTTGAGAGGTACCGCATCCAAACCTACAAGGAGGCCGGACACAAGCCCTACGTCATTGCCGCCATGATTCTCCTGTCAAGGTACAAACAACAAACAGTCACAAACACCTACTACTCTCAACTCTAACTGTAACGCACAGGTTCCCCGATGCCGCCGGTACCCTCCGCAAGGCCATCGAACGCAACACACCCCGCATGCTCCTCTAAGCCCCGAAAACACCAAAAAAACAAGTGATTTCCTTTTCCTCCAATCGACTCACTTCTCGTAACTTGCATTTTTCGTTTTACGGTTTTACAAAACAAACACAGGTTTTCCCGCTATTTTAACACACCACCAAAGAGCAACCCACACCGATTCGTTGGGTAAATAGACAATAATAACAGGGGGGTGGGGTGGTGTATTATTTTCTCGACAGTAATAACAACAGCAGATGAACACGAGCAGCAGTAGTGCTAGTAGTAGTTCGACGAGTTTGAGCGGGGGGCCATTGGCGTCGTTGCACAAGGCGTGCCGCACTGGCGACGTGGCCGCCGTGAAGAAAATACTCGCCGCGAATGGCGCCGACAAGCTCGACGTGAACGGCCGCGACTCGGACGGGTGTGTAGCCCCGGAACCATTGTGGGATGTGTGTGAATTGTGAATTGTGGTTTGCGGTTTTTTCCTTGTTTTTGTATTGGCAGATACATAAGCACACAGTGTCAATATGTTGTTTGCTTTTGGTTTTTTTGTGCTTCCGACAATGTGGGGAAGTTCTTAACTTCTTTTATAAAACCTGTGACTCTAATATTTTCTTCATTGAGTGAAAGAACTAAAAGATATTTCATAGGTATACCCCTCTGTGTGTGGCTTCAAGGTTTGGATATGTGGAGGTGGTGAAGGCACTATTGAATGCCCCTCCCCACGTTCCAGATATAAATGTGACCATATTTACTTGCTATTCCTATACTAAGAGATATTATAATTTTAGGCCCAGACCACAAGAGGGTGGACATCGTTATCGCTGGCCATTTGCAGCCACCAGGACCACGTTGCTGAACTGCTCCTTAAAACTGCTGGTGTTGATGTTAATGCCTCCAAGCCACTATGGTGTGCTTGCATGGAAGGAAGGACCCACGTCGTAAAGATTTTACTAGCATGCCCCGCAATTGATGTGAACCAAGCCTCAACCGGTGATGAAGAAACACCTCTCACTGTTGCCTGTGAATGGGGGCATAAGGAGATAGTCCGGTTACTGCTGGAAGCACCCTCTATTGACACAAACAAAGCCCGGAAGCGTGATGGAGCAACTCCGCTGGTTGCTGCAATACTAAAGGATCACCTTGACATCGCCAAACTTGTTTCCGACCATGGGAGTACAGTCCCGCCGGAATGGGAGCAACGAGTTGAATACAAGCTCGGAAAGGAGAAGTATGCTAAACTATGTAAAACCCACGCCAAAGCAAGTATGAGTCCTGTGTAATAATTGTTCACTCACCTTACTTTGACTCAGGCAAGTCCGGTTCCGCATCGACTACAACTTCCACAACGACTTCTTCAACAACCACAACAACCTCAACAACCTCAACTACTGTGACCGAGCCGGAACCTGAAAAGAAACCGTCCAAGGAAGAGGCTCCCCACAGCACTGGAAAAGCTGAGCCGGAATCAGACCCAAAAGCCGAGAAAGCTGAACACAAGCACCATAAGGAACATTCCACTGAACCCCATCATTCCGGAACTCAGGAATCTTCCACAGGTGATGAATCACCTGCACCAGTTGCAGCCACAATGACCGCAACAACAACAACCACAACCACTGAGGGTGATCATGGTGATGCTAGCAAGGGAACTCCCCCTAGTACTACAACTTCAAGTAATACCTCAGTCAAGGCAGGAGTATCGCCATTCCTATCAAACTGTCTGCCTATTTGCCACTGTGACATTTGCCCATTCAAGTTCTAAACAAGAAAAAACAAGGTGTTTGTATTGGGTCAGAGAATTTTTCTCCAATTTTCAGTGCCGGTAATGTTACTCTTCAGGTTGAGGGGTAACGCTGGCAACAGCCCTTGGCAACAAACAACACCAAGTGAGACCTTAGGGGAAAACCAATCATTGATGAAATTCGGCGAAAAAAGAGAAAAACGCTACTTGTAACACCGCCTTGTCGCAACTTGGAAAAAAAATGGCCTAAGCGGCTTTGGTAAAGACCGGAGCAATTATTTAATTCAGCGTTGTAATAACCTGCACAACAAACAAAAAAACCCAAAACCACAAAACAACAACAAACAAAGAAACGATGTCAGACGAACCAGCACCACCCACGAACAAAAAACCAAGGTTCAACAACACCTCCACATCCACATTCAAGCCAGCAGTAACTACCACAACCCCAACCACTTCGACTCCCAAACCAACGTGGCTTGGTGCCCTCGGCCTCCAGACTGGCCAGTGGGCATGCGACCAATTTGGTGCTCTCTTGATTGGAACCCACTCGGCGAGGTGCGGGAGATATTCACAGTTGGCGAGGGTGTTTGGGGGAACCGACGCGGTGAGGCACTTGTGGGACTGGATGTTGGAATCCAAGAGGGTGTTTGTCGTGGATGCACTTGTGGGTTCTGGGAATGACAGGAATGGTCGTCGTGGAGTGCTGCGCACTGTCAGGATTGAGCTGCTGCCGCTGTTGTTGGGAGTCACCAGCCTGTGTGTGGTGAGGGAGGCCCAGAGGGGCATATGGCTTGTAAGAAAGCAATTCGGCTGTGAGCCGGAAATGGGGTGGGCACTGAACGACGCCACGTTCCTGAATCGAGATCATGGCGAATGTTTTGGAGTCTCCTCTGGTGTGAACAGGCAGTGGTCGGTGAGGTGGAACGCACTTGCATTATTTGTGACAAACTTGGCAGAGAAGGGGACCAGGCCTGCTGCAATTCCTCTTCCTCGCTGTTACCGCAGCATCCAATCCATTAACCCGAGCAAAGTAATCCCATCACAGGCAGTGATGCTAACGAGCTGTCAACAACAAACAGACCTGGTCGTCATTGATATCGCCAAAACCTGGGAAACAAAAACACTGCAGGTGGTGAGCACAACGCGCTGCAAATTTCCACCTGTCTGTGATCCCCAGAATGAGGAGGATGATGATGAGCCAGTGTCTGTCATTGTGATGGAGAACAAGCGTGGGCAAAACGTGTTCATTGTTGAGATTTTCCATGCTGGCTCTGGCAGATTTGTTTTTTATGTGCAGTCTGATGGCACTGCTGAGATTCTTTATCATGTGCCGAACTGGTACAAGCGCCCACTTGTGTCACAGTTGAGCAAGTCACTGTTCTCAGTCTATTATCCATCTCGTGCACAACCGTCGGATGACTGGGGGAGTGTACTTAACATCCTGGACTGCAATGACATCTCCGCGGTGGGAGTGAGAGGGATCAAGCGTGTGAAGAGGTACCTTGCAGGTGGTGGACTTGTTTTTACCGTGGATGAATCAGACAGGAAGAGCCTGAAAGTGATTGAAGCGTCGTCAGGTGTTGCCTTTGCCTCTGTCAGCTTCCTTGCTCCTGGCAACAACCTTGTGGATCTCGATAGAACCACCTCTTTTTTTTCTTGAAACAACCACACACCTGGCACTCCCTTCGACTACTGTAATACAAACCCCTTGAAGTCGGGCCCCCTCACTCTTTTATTTTCTTTCATTTTTTGGTCACCCTGGTGGTGGAGATCTGCTTCCTGAGTAAGACTGTGATCATTCCATTAACACCCAGCATTTTTTTTCTTTCTTTGTGGAGTTGTTGCGACCTTGCATTGAACTGTGACGCGTGACTCCATAGGATTTGTTCAGAGAAAGGACTTTTTTTTCCAAATCATACAGTGCGACCTTGCATTGAACTGTGACGCAACAACTCCATCTAGAAAATTTTTTAGAGGAATTAATTACAGTGAGGGGGCCCGCTTGAAGTCGGTAAAGAGGAAAAGGATCGTTCTCTTATTTTCTGCTAATGTGTGTGGTGATGTGACTGTGACTGCTGATAGAACAAACGGGAGAAGGGAGGAGCATTGCTGGCCATGATAACAAAAAACGCTTGTTTGTGTGCCAAAAGTAGGGGAAATCCAATCATCACATCACCAATCATCAATTGATGTGATTCGGCGAAGCGGGAAAAACGCTACTTGTAACACGGCTTTGTTACAACTTGAAAACAAAAATGGCCCAAGCGGCTTTGGTAAAGACTGTAGCGATTATTTAATAAAGGTTGCATTAACCACAAGAAAGAAACAACGAACAAAGAAACGATGTCAGACGAACCAGCACCACCCACGAACAAAAAACCAAGGTTCAACAACACCTCCACCAAAACCACATCCACATTCAAGCCAGCAGTAACTACCACAACCACTTCGACTCCCAAACCAACGTGGCTTGGTGCACTCGACCTCCAGACTGGCCAGTGGGCATGCGACCAATTTGGTGCCCTTTTGATTGGAACCCACTCGGCGAGGTGCGGGAGATATTCGCAGTTGGCGAGGGTGTTTGGGGGAACTGACGCGGTGAGGCACTTGTGGGACTGGATGCGAGAATCCAAGAGGGTTTTTGTCGTGGATGCACTTGTGGGTTCTGTGAATGACAGGAATGGTCGTAGTGGTGATGGTGGAGTGTGGTGCACTGTCAGGATTGAGCTGCTGCCGCTGTTGTTGGGAGTGACCAGCCTGTGCGTGGTGAGGGAGACTCCAAGGGGTGTGTGGCTTGTAAGAAAGCAATTAGGTTGTGAGCTGGAAACGGTGTGTGCGGCGAACGACGAGTTCCTGATTACATGTCACAAACCTGGCAGAGAAGGGGGCAATGCCTGCTTCAATTCCACTTCCTCACTGTTACCGTCGCACTATCAAATCCTTCAACCTGAGCAACGTAATCCCATCACAGGCAGTGATGCTAATCACCTGTCAACAACAAACTCCAAGCACGGACCTGGTCATCATCGATGTTGCCAAAACCTGTGAAACAAAAACACTGCAGGTGATGAGCACAACATCCTGCACATTTCCACCTGTCTGTGATCCACAGAATAAGTATGATGACGGCCCTGTGTCTGTCATTGTGATGGAGAACAAGCGTGGGCAAAACGTGTTCATTGTCGAGAAGTTCTGTGCCACTGTGTTTGGCTCTGGCAGATTTGTTTTTTCTGTGAAGTCTGATGGCACTGCTGAGATTCTTTATCATGTGCCAAGCTGGTACAACCACCCACTTGTGTCACAGTTGAGCAAGTCACTGTTCTCAGTCTATTATCCATGTAATGTTCTAGTGGAGGATGATGGGAGTGTACTTAAAATCCTGGATTGCGATGACATCTCCGTGGTAGGCGTGAGAGGGATAAAGCATGTGAAGAGGTACCTTGCAGGTGGTGGACTTGTTTTTACCGTGGATGAATCAGACAGGAAGAGCCTGAAAGTGATTGAAGCGTCGTCAGGTGTTGCCTTTGCCTCTGTCAGCTTCCTTGCTCCTGGCAACAACCTTGTGGATCTCGATAGAACCACCTCTTTTTTTTCTTGAAACATTCCGAACGAACTTTTTTACCAACGCACGTTTTCGCAACAAAAGTTTTCGACAACGAAAGTTTTTGGCAACGAAAGTTTTCTAGAACGAAGGTGTCCCAACATACGGTACCCCAAAAATGACAACACCACTTTCAAGGAGCCATCTCAGAGTCTTCTTGTGCCTACAACCACTGAAACAGTTCAATTTGAGTGATGGGAACTGTGCAACAAGCCACTTGCACCCCTCAATGCACTCATAACTGCTTGTTTTTCGGAAACTGACCATCACCAGATGTTTCCTCCCAGGAAACATTCCAAAGTACCACTTCACCACAGCAAGCTTTCCACTGTGTCCCGCCAATTCTGCAGGGTAGAAGTGCTTCACAATCAACGACTTGATGATGACATCATCCACGTTTCTTGTGATCCATTCAGCAACTTCAATGTGCCCGCCTCTGAATGCTTCAACTCTAAGAGGAATGGAGTGATGTCTGAGTTGCCGACCACAGACGCCCCTGCGGACTGTGGAGTGCTGGTGTTCAGAGAATGGGACATCACACTGTTGGAAAAGCTGAGCTGATCGACCCACGGAAGCTTCCAAACCCCCTATGCTGGGTCAAAGCCTGCCACTACCTCTTGTATGCCACGTGGTTGGCCAGCTGGTCCGCGGTCAAGTCGGCGCCCTCGCGCTCGCATGCACACCGACGACGCCGCCACGTTGTTGTGGCAGGTGCGGGATGAAATCAGCGGCG
>JAHLWZ010001144.1:0-11053 GCA_020536535.1 Pelomyxa schiedti | reverse complement strand
TCCCGAAAGGACCAGCAGTGATGGGAAATTTTTTAATTTTTATTTTTGCAAGGCCCTGTCTATTGGAGCATGCTGATCAACGCCCCACACAAGGATTTTGTTTTTGGAATTTTTTTTTTTTCCCTCATGCACTTGGCCTATGTGTGTGGTGTGCCTTTTGTGGAATGTCACTCACAGGCAGGCATTCATGCAAGAAATTCTGCAGAGCCCTGAAAAACCGAACACATGGGCCCACTGTAGAAAGCCATTTTGGTAAGTGAACTCAAGCCACTTCATCCATCTGAACCAAGGAAGTTGCCTCCTGCACTTTCTTCCAGGAATGTCAGTGGATGGGAGAATGAGAAAATACAGCAAGTTCTGCATTGTCATACGATTACTGGCAGCTTCGCTGTTATCTTGACGTGGTTGCTGACTTTCAGTGACAAGAGAGTAAAGGAAATTGCAAGGCTCTTCAGCATGCCCACATCCATCACTATTGATATTTCTGGAAGGAGCCTCACGGTTTTGGACTGGGCAGTGGAATGCAGATGCTTTGAGTTGATTCACCAGCTTCTCCCGCTGTGCGAACAAGAACACATTCCATCTGGGCTAATGGTTTCAGCACTTGCACACAGCCACTGCGGAATTGCGGAATTGCTCCTGTTCCATGGTGTGACATTACCTACAGGCATTGAACCGCGCATAAAAGGAAAACCAGTTGACCCACGCCATCCCAGCATAGCCCGTTCGTCGACCCTGCGCCAACTTGGGACCCTCGTCATCGCAAGCAATTCCCTTGGTGGTTCCGGGAGCGCATCGTCAGGACCGTGCTGCTCTGCTGGTTACGCAATGCCACAACAGCTGCAACCGCAAACTCAGGAGTTACTGGACTGGGCAATTTGCCGCGGGCCGTGGTTGAAGTCATCCTTTCCCGCATGAGCTGGTACTAGTGATGCCGAAGTAACTTAGGTGAAAACGAAGTTTCCCCCCCACTTGCGTTGAAACGCTGTATTGGACGTTTCAGTCAACAACCAGCCACACAAACCAAAACTATCATCAAAATCAAACGAAAGCACTGGTGGTACACCACGTCCAATATTTTCGTGGTCCAGTCTGGTGTTTTTTTTAGTTCTCCCATTTGATGTCGATTTCGTGTTGGGGACATTGTCCTGGTCCGTAGCTTTGGTCGTTGAACAAACTGTGTCTAATAATGTGAGTGAGTGAAAGAGGCCAACAGAGAGTACTCAATTAACCTGATGTCGACAAGTCACGCGAACCCAAGAATGCTGGCAGACAAAAAGATTCTTCCGTAGAGAAGTTCGTTGGAATTTGTTCATCTTAAAAGTGTGAGTAATATACCTTACTTAGACATACTTGAACATGGCAAAGGGGCAGAGGACCACAGATTTGTGCAACTAATGATATCTTAACCGGGTTTTTTACTCTGAAAACCAGAATCTATTTGATGTGAAACTTGCCGATGTGTGGGAAAACAGACCAAAATCATGATTGAATAGGATTTATCCAGTAAAAAGCATGAAGTCCACAGAGGCGAAAAAGTAGTCTCAGCAGATAGAAATTTTTTCGTATTTCAACCTAAATATAGTTCCGGATGAAATACAAGTACCAAGTGCCTATTGTACAATCCCAGTTGAGTTCCACAGTCTTGTAAATCTTCTTTTCATGACCTTCTATTATGTCACAAAATGCTGGTGGGATGCTGTACTAGCCCAGATAGGCCTGATATCAGTACAGTACAGATAAGCCACTACAATCGCTCATATTGTGGCATTTACTCGCCGAATGAAGTATTTCTATGAGCAATGAACGGCAAGGCGGTTCGGAATCTGATTGAGAATGCTGCAAACTGTGGTAAATAAGGTCATTTTGCTAGAACGTATCGTTTACCGCCGAAGAAGGCACAGAAGTCATCGAACACTGCAACTTCGAATTCTTCTAGTGCTTCTATGAACCAAGATAAGACAAAGATTGGAAGTATCTATATTCTACCAGGTTACACGAAGGAAGTGTGGGTAGGTACAGTGTCTGGCAAACTTTCCTACTGCTGCACACTACAGCGCCGCTTTGAGCATTTAAACTCCGTGCCCCCTGCCAGCAACTGAAGAGTAGGGACGAAACCTATTCGGACGGAGTGTTCACTTCCCAGTTCCAAAACGCTAAGTCCAGACTGGTACATAGATTTGCATGAGAAAAAATAAATGAATCAACTTTATTCATACTCTCAATCGGAGCTATCGCGCGTCCAAGTATTCATGGGAAACGGAGATCTTTTGTTCAATTGTGGAGTGCTTCTCGAAAGACTTGTAAGAGGAAGAGAAACAGGTGGTTCAAAGCGGTTCCGTTGTGCCCGAGCATTTTCTTACCCAGATTATTAGAAAAAAAGGGTAGCAATCGGAGGGTATCACACACACCTGGTTCAGTTCTGTGACCAAAGGACTTGGGCGAGCATGCATTGAGCATGGATTCTTTTTTTATGCCAAACCTCCGATTTTCTAGTGGTGGTGCTGTAAAGAAATAGGTATACGTATTTAATAAATGCAACATAAAATCAAGCACACAAGACACGACCCACATTTTGCCCGTAAGTGCCACAGCACCGCCCCGCTGCACTTTATCATCTTTGTTTGTTTTTTGCTTGTAACAACTGTAAGTTGCCACCGTTGCGTGGTGGTTGTCATTTTGGCGGTTTCTGTGAATGTTGTTGTTGCGTTCAAGTTGCTGTGTTCACGCAAAGAAAGGTGGCGCCATCACCCACTCCGGTTGGGGGCGGAAAAACTCCAAGGTGTTTCTTCCAAGGAATGAATGGTTCTTTTGTTACCTGGTGGTGTGTCGCAATGGATCATCATCTTGGAGATTTTTACTCAGTCTAACTTCTGACTTGCCTCTGTGTTGATCACTTGCACCACGCACATGTGACCAATGCGCTGTGCCTGCAACCCACACCCCTTTGCTTTTTTAGTGACAACCACGCAGTGGCCCCTGCTACTACCCATTCCAATAATCCTCTTGCTTTCTGCTGCCCTGTACATCCTTAAGCACCCCAACCAGTTTTTTTAAAAGGTTCCACTGCCCTGCCTGATGTATTGGGAGTGCAGGTATCAAAGATTATCTTGGAGCCTCGATCTGCTGCAGGTTGCTGTTGATAAAAAGAACCTTATTGTCAATTGGTTTCCAGATTTGAACTTTGTTCCATACCACATGACTACTGAGCAAAGCAAAATGAGGCCCATTTGACTGCAAGAACAGAGTCACCGCAAAAAGTAATCCGTTCATTCTTAGAGTCTTATAATAGGTGATAGGAACTTCTGTATCTTTCTGCTATTTCTTGCCAAATGGAAAAAATACACACTTCCTAAAAGTACTACAGAACGTACGTACAACAGAAGCCGGGGACGCTCCGTATCTGTATCTGCAGGAAAACTTCACAACCGGTCTTACACAACTTAAGGCCACCTCAACTGACAAATTCAGGACATAAAATGCCAATTCTATCTTAAGAATGAGAGAAACAAATTGAATTCCTACTTGGAATCTCGTCTTCCCTTGCTGCTATCAAAGCATGGAGCTCATATATATTACGGAACTCTTCGAGTGGATTAAATCCATTGACATAGAAGAATCCGCCTGGTTGTTCACCTCGGCAGTTGATTTGGAATTTAAAACTCTCTGTGATATACGACAAAGGTATTCTTTTGTTAGAGATGATCTATGAAAAAGTATTCAATCAATAGGATGGATTTCTTTGTGAAGTTCAAAGTGAAATGCTTCTCTACATTGGCAAAGCAATATCTGCAAACATTGTGCCTTTACCCGCGAATTTAACACGAGAGCAAATTCCTGCACCACCTTTTCCGTGCAAAAGCTCTCACTTTGGAATGGGAAGTGTCGTGGAAGCTATTAAAGATTGTAATAATGGGTGGGTTTGAGTGATCAGAGTCTTCCCATTACACTTTTCCTCAGGTTTGGATCTGCGTGGCATAAGGAAGCCAAGGCCCAACAGATACAATAAAGACTCCCCTACAAAATGACGCGAATCTCCACCAGTCAACTGGTATGTAACAGTTGCACTTCTTCTTCTAATGGTATAACAGCCTTTTGTTGTACTGCAGAGGAGGCTCCCATGAAGTGTCTGTCGTCACGTGTTTACATTTTGTGGATAGGTCTTATCATTGCTCAGATTGATTTGGAGCTTTGGCATGATGTTCTGAAGATCAATCTATGATATAACTGCATTGAAAGCATATGCTGCTACTCAATGTGAAAAATAGATATCCTAAGTCACGCAAATAATAGATGAAAAGAAAAGGTGATCTGGTGGGTGCATCACGGCACCTTTGATAGTTCATATGCTCTGGAGCGACTGGTATTACTCCAATTAACCTGGGATGGGAATTCTTATGCAACTGCAGGCATCGCTTCCTTTTTGCTGCACTTGGCTCAGTCGACTTCTTGGAACTTGCTCCTTTTTCTTCTATTCTTCCGTTGCAACCACAGGCTCAACCGCACTCTTTTTATCAACACCCACTCAACAATAATAGGTAACACTGATCCCGCCTCAGAAGGACAGATGAACTGAACGCACCAGGTGCCTGTGCCTGGGTTCCCACTTCACCTCTACACTGTCACCCTCTTCCTCTTCCTCTTGCACTTGCGCACCTTACAACTCACACACCACTCTATCTCACCATGCTTCTCAGCACCACAACACTCTACGTTCACTCTGTGTGTGAAGTCGAAATAAAGAAACAAAATTTCTTTCTTCCGAAGTATTTCTCTGGATTGGACAGGTGAAGATTCAACCAGAAAGTTGTGCTCGTGGTCTGGAAAAAAGCAACTCATGGCTTCTTCTGTGCCAGTTCTTTGAGATCATTTACCACTTGATCCGGTACTATGGGTGGGAGAGAAGTGAGAAAGATCATTTTTAGCTAGTTTGTTGCTTCAGCAGTTTCCTGCTGGTTTTAGTGTTGGGGGGGGGGGGGGGGGGGGACAGATACCGGCACGAATGTCATCTTTGATTTGTTGCCCCTTTTGTTGTAGTTGTTGAAGTTCGGCTTTGTGCTGGTCTATCAGTGCCCTTTTTGCTGTGATATAGTGGGAAACCCAAAGGATTTAACAGCAGTGCGTAATGACGATACGAAGTAGTGTTGAATTTTCATCTCAACCTGCAGTGGCTCTTGCATTTGCTTCCTGGATTTGTTTTCTCTTCTTTTCTGGGGAATAATTTTAAGTTACGAGTCGAGTTAAAGAGTCCTAGGATAGTTGGTACCAGTATCTTCCAAGAGTAAGAGAGTGCTCTCCAGATGCTAGGAGAGAAGTTAGCCCATACGATATGAGAGTAAATGATTGGAATGCATATGTATTTATTTATTAATTTTGGGGTAATTAATATTACCCCAAAAAGTCCCCTGCATAGCTTCAACTCAGCCTCTCGTTCTTTGGTTATTTGACTGGTAAACGCTCTTGTTTGCTCAATGTGTGTCATAAAAATGGGCAGCAGGGTGCGAAGGCCAGACCCACCATCTGGAATCTTTTGGATAAATCTGAATACAATACAGCCTTATTACCTTGCGGCAATTCATTTGGGGGTGGTCGTTGGCGCTCAGTAGTAGATGCAGCATCCTTATTTAGAACATTAACGTTGAATGAATTGGCTGGCAATCGGTACTGAAAGTACTTGAGGAATCCCAGACGTAATCTCGGTTATCAGCTTTGGATTGGGTGATGGCTTCTGGGGTCGATTGGAAATACCAATGTCTTGAGCACTGAAGAAGCCAGTTCTAATAAATTCCGATGTCAGAGCATTGCTCAAGGCATTGTGAGTAACATTCTCAGCCAAGAGTTGGGGGAATGCTGCCACAGACTCTGTTGGCACATTATTTGATGTACCAGTTAGAAAACAGATGTACCTGACAGGGGACCAGTTTCATTTGTTGTCGGAGCACGTGAAGGAAACGGGGAAGGTTCATCACGCATGGGTTCGGCTTGATTTGGTTGTGTTCGCTCGGGAGTAGCAATACTTGTTGGGGCGCGAATTGGCGGTGTCTGCATAGAAAAAGTCACGCGTTCGAGATTGTCGGAATCGAGCGAGCTCGGACGAGTTACCACGGTCGGCGTTGGGGTCGCTGATACCAAGGCAACCCTGTGAGGGGAATCCTCATCGTCGTCAAGAGTGAGATCGATTACGTCTCGATGAGGTACCGCTGGCTGTTGTTGCTGCATGCGACGAGATCTTGTCTTTGTCTATTTTTTATTAAAAAATGTTGCGCAGGCAAAATTAATTCATCATGATGACATCTTGTTTCAGACACTACCAAAAATACAGCAAGATTTGATTTTCACATCGACCCCACAGACTGCAGATATTGGATCAGCTCAGACAAATGTGGTGGCACTGGACGAGCAGGTATTGACATGAATTCGGTGTGCATATCATCTGGGAGCGGTTATTTCAATCGAGGTATGAAGAGACATATGATTGTCACAGGAGTGTCTTGCCAATATTTTTGCTTTGTGATGCCAAACTGGAAGAGGGCGTGAATCTGATTGAGAGAAGGTCTTTTTTCTGTCTATATTTACGGCCAACAAAATAGGCTGATTGTATTTTCCTACAGTGCATCATCAGCTTCTCCATGCACCTTCTTGGGAATTTCCAATGCAGCTATAGAAGGCTGAGGTAAGGGTTTTGACAGAGAATGTAGGTGATGACAGAAATTGTTGAACTCTCAAAATGTCAACACGATAAGCCTATTTTGCTATGGACTGACGTGAGTATAACGGTTTCCTGCAGTAATTCTGGATGATTACCGGGGCAGAAAACTGGAGGCAATGAAAACTCGCATGTATTAGAAAGAAGGAATCTGGAGCGGGAATAGGTGATACGTACTACTGAATACGAACTTGTAAGAACACAAACTTCAGAGTCTTATTCTTGACATTCGAGGAGAAGATGAATTCTCCAAAAGAAGGTTTGCCTATGGAAAAATAAATTTACTGGAAACAAGTAACACTTGGTAAAAATGAATAGTATGGGATGATGTAATGAACAAGGGCGGAAAAAAAAACCCAAAAGAAAATATACATTATTGTTTGTACTGGAATCCACTTTCAGCTCAATTGACAAGAAAAAAGTCTGTGCAAGATAAACCGGCAATGTGTGGAGATAAAATTTAGTAAAAATGTGCACGCACTAGAACGTCTTTAGTAGGAAAGTGAAAATTGTTCACACAGAAAGGTTACCATATTTTGTCATTTGAGGTTGGCAAATCTAACTGTGATAGGCGGAGGGGTGACAATAAGCATTGGTTTCAGTGGATTCTCTTAGGAATGGATGGAACTATATTCGGCGGAACCTACAGAATTTTCGTCAGCTGGGTCTTCATTAGTCACAGACCATTACAGTCATTCCGTACGACCACAAGTTGTGTGGTAGCATAGTCCTTATTGCAGATATGATTTTCAATAGAGGCACCACATGAACTTACCAAGTGTTGCCCTCAGGCCTGTATTCGGTTGTGCAGAGATGTTCGTCTTCGACGGCACTCCATTCCTGAAGTATTCTCTCAGAAAGGCTATGCTGGCTTCCTTCCCATCGACAAGTAAATTGAAGTGAAATCTGAGGTATTTGAGTTAGAGCCCAGCCACCATTATTCACATATTTTAATTGTACCAGTGTCGAGGTCTGGCCCAGCTACGATTACTATAGGGGTTGCCTGCACTTGAAGTCCGGCCCTGTCAAGTTTTTGATCCCACAATGCTGATAAACCGATCTCAAGTTCCTCGAAAACATCTGTTACGAAGTGTTTTTTCGCGGCCCGGTTCCCTCCACTTGTGCTCTCGATTGGCACAGAGAACACGGGCGGCGCTCTTCGGTCATGACCTGGGTCTACACCAGGGCCCGTTTTGGTAAGACTGCCCCTGGTGTTGGCCAGATTGAACCTGAGCCACGCAACCCTCTCCACGGCCATCACGAACTTCTTTCCAATCTCGGCCCTCACGAAGTTCGTGATGGCCACGGAGAGGGTTGCATGGCTCAGGTTCAATCTTGGGGGTCAAATAACTCCAATTTCTTGGTTTTTGACACAACGATGTGACAATCTCGATTTTTTGACACAACACTGTAGATTGTACCATTCTGCGAAATCTGTTACTAACATGTGGTCCGGAGCCAAGGTTTTAACGCTTTTGGGGTCGTTTTGGCTGAGGTGCTGTGGCAGTCAAATCCAACACAGCAATAGGAACTGTATGTTTTGGTGGGGGAAATTGGAATTCCACAAGAGGTAATCTATTCTCTGGTGAAACAAGACCATACATTTTATGCAACAACTCAGAACTCTGCTCTTCAGTGACACAAGCATGAAACAACAGCTTTTTTTCAGCTGCTTTCATATGACCAATGAGCAGCTGCCCTGAGCACACCTTCAATCAATTTGTGCACATCTTCAATCTTCTCTTTCTGAAATGTATGGTCTTGTTTCACCAGAGAAGAGATTACCCCTTGTGGAATTTCACTTTTTGGGTTTCCTCAGTCCCAGTGCCTCCTTTTTCACTGGGAACCAAGGGAAACACTGTTCACAGCTGTGTACTACCTTCTCCCCCTGGTTTGACACGATTTTGACACCATCCGGACCAGATCCAGAATTTTCTTGTGTTTTTTGGGTAGAGTTGGTTTGACCCCAAATCTGGCCAACACCACCAGTTGCAGCCCGACACTTTTCCGACAACTTTGCGGAGGCATTACGCCACGAACTGAGAAACTGCATGCAGCAGCTCCAGTGGCCTTTGCACGGTGACATTGTTGCACAACCACATGATGACGTTTGTAAGATCTTGATTTTTTTGATTTATGACATGGTCAAAATGCCAGGTGCCAAAGCAGGGGATTGGTGTCAAAGTGCAATTGCCATTACGCTACATTAAATACCATACCTTACCGGCAGATACCTTTCCGTACGTCGAAACCAGTGCTCTTTGTGTAGTACCACGTCTATTGATGAGTATATCGAAAGTTTAACAATCCCAAAAGGAACCAGTTTATTTGGAATGGCTCCTCCTGACTCACACAGATGCTCCGCATTCCAAATATGTGTGGAGATTATGTGGTCTGTGTTTAACGATGTCTCCAGTAACCTAGCTATGGAGGTAACTGAACAGTGACATTCCACATAATACTATCCAACCAATCACCCGTCACACCAGAAAGACCTTAAAAACAAAACCCAAAGTTTCCTTTTCTGTTCCAACTAGTGGAGATTATCATTCAATGGGTCATAAGTCCTCCCTGGTTCAACGAAGGGAAAGGGCCTTATTGACCTTGGACAGACCAACCTGGGGAAAATCAGTGTGACAACTGGGGCTCCTGTTACGGCATCAGTGATGGTGTGCGTAGTTCCCAGAACAGTTGGTTCATCAGGGCTCAGAGAGCTGGTCATCAGCAAGCCACAGCCGGAAATGACTGTGAGCCCTTCCTCTGGTGATGCGTGAATGTGAGTGATTACGGGAACCGGCACATGTTGTGAAGATCGAGGATGAGGGGCATTCTTGCTTTCTTTTTGTAATCGGGCTCGCTTCGGCTCGGGGGCCTTGGGCTCTTCTTGCTTTGTGGTTGTATGAACGAGGAGGGATGATAGGGAATATACAGAAGTGGTGCATGGTTGTGCGGTTCCTGTTTTTGTGGTTGTGCGGAAGGGATACAGAAGTCACCTGAAGTCCGGTGCTGTTGTTGAGCCACGTTGTAGACCTCCCTGTACTGAGATTCAATAAGTTCCTTGGTGCATTGGGGATTCCAGTCGTGTATGTCAAGCAATATTTCCTTTCAGCTGTAGCCAACAGCGGAGTGGTCAAGTGATCTGTTGTAAGTCCTGCCTCTGTCAAATTGCAATTGAAAAGGGTTTCATAAATAAGTCAGAGACCGATTCTCCCAAACAGTATTGAGGTCCACATTATATGCACAAAGAACAAGACCCTCCTCGCCATTCTCATAGAAAACCACCTCAAGAGTGTCGGATTCCTCGTCGTAGATGCCGCTTGGAGCCAGCCTGAGTGAGAGTACATTGACCTTGGTCTTTGACAGGTTGAGCACGAGGCAACGCTCTGCCGGCACGCCGTTCACAACAGCCCACACAACAAGGTCGAGCTCCGGAGGCGACATCACCACCCACCTCGCGTTGCACGCCACCAGCTGGCACTTTCCCTCGAACGGCAGCTCGACTGGCTCCCCAATCTGTCTTGCCCCCGAGTCGACCACGCTCATCGTCGGCCCGCGATCCGCGCCACGCCTCCTCACCAGCGCGCGGTCACGCCCGATCCACCCAATCACGCGATCCACCCAGCGCACCGTGACTGGCCTGCCCACCAAGCCACCGGTGTGCGAGAGGCTGAAGATCACGGGCGGCGCCGAGCCCGCCGGCTCTTCGCCCGGGATCACGCAGTTCACGATCACGACCTTGCTCACCTTCAGCACCCATTTCTGAACGATCTCCTCCCAAACAACCCGCTCTGGCAGTGTCACGATCAGGCAGGGGTTGTTGATGCGGCGGCGGCGTGTTTGAAAGGCGGTAGTCATTGCAAGGCACTGATCGACGGCGTACAGCCCACGGATGCATTGTACGTCCCCGGTCTGCCACATGTCTACGTCGTGATGCCAAGCTCGAGTTTTTTTTTCTTCATCTTTTTTTTTTAGACACTGGAAAAACTAAGAACAGGTCCTGGAGAGACTACTGAGAATGAGAGATGAGACCATATCCTTTACCTTGACTGCTATAGAATCACCAGGCTAACTGGTGTTGGTTGTGTGGTCGCTGAATGTTGACTGTTTTCTGGGGATCAGTGTCCCTCGAATAACTACACCATCCACAGTATATTGGCACACGTTCCCCTCGACACCCCCCCCACGACCCACTACCCAAAGAACGCCATCATTCATTGAAGTTTCTGACCCCAAGACCAGGAAACCAAAAAATCAAATCGTCGCAATGACCGGACGGGCACTTTTAAAAGTCGTGTTGTTGGGCGACAGTGGGTGAGTGTGAACTGGTTTTTATTTTGTTTTTTTTTA
>JAHLWZ010001143.1:0-15046 GCA_020536535.1 Pelomyxa schiedti | reverse complement strand
GAACCACTCACAAGGTTCACTGTGCTCCATGTCACTCTCCCTGAAGTACGGCTCTATGTCCTTGGCCAGGTCTTCTGTTTTCCTTGAAAAGTACACACAAGAGTGTTGATTTGCCAAATCTACAACACCAACCCCCAGTTGAAGAAGAAAAAAAATGGAACTTTGGACTCACTCAAGAAATCACTGGCAACTCGGCTTCCTTTGCTGTTGGCAAATCCCCAAGTCCACTTGTTTACCCCTTTTTTCTTGGTTATGCATGTTGGCACTCCTCATCCCTTGGTGGACCGTATTCTTTGAACCTGGTGCCGTTTCCGCTGTTTCGGATAAAGAAAAAAGAAAGTGATTTGGATCACTTTCACAGAATTTCAACCACACGTTTCTGATGAGGGCGTACGCACCTGCACGGGCTTATGGGACACTCCGCACCATCGACCAATTCGTCTCCTTGTGCCTCGTCTCGCACCCAAGGTGCGGTTGGAATCGGTCGTCGTACTCGTCGTCGTTCCGGGAACCAACACCACAACAATCAGATCCATTGATGGTTCCATCAAATCAAATATCCGCAGCAGCTCCCATGGTCCTCCAGAGAAATGACACATGTGCAACTGCCACTGCACAGAGCAATTATTCTTGTTCTTCTTTGGCCAATGAATGTTGTTGCGTCATCATCCCCAGGATTGTGTGGGACATGGTCATGGACACTCGGCGCAGGTTTGTGATTACTGTGTATGGTCCTGGCAGTCACTGGAATGTGTCATTTGGTATGTCACCGCTTGTTCTCAGTATCACTGAAATGCCAACGGTCATGCCTGATCCACTTGACTCCGCTGCGTCGATCAATTTCCAGTGGGTGGGCAGCACGAGGCGCCTCGAGGGAAATTACAGGCTGCATGACTTGGTCACCGGTGAATATGTGCCATTGGCGTTTCTGGATCGAGTTGATGGTGAGGTGCCTCTACGGTATGCTGTGAATCCCAAGTGGTTTGCAGCCCCAAGACGAAGAGATGAAGGAGGTGTTTTGGAGATCCTGATTTCGAAAGTTGGAGACCCGCAGCCAGCTGACACTTGTGTTGGTGTGAAGCTCAACCACTCTTCCGAAAACTACCACATAAGGGCGCTTTTCTTCAACAAGTCTTCACCAAATGAGCTCGTTGTGATCTTATCCAAGCGAAACACACAGCCAAATTCTGCGTTTTTGGTGATTGATGCTGAGGTCACATTCAACTCCAAGTCATTGTGTGTGTTGAGTGAAATGGCCCCAGTGGTTGTTGAATCCTCGATCCTCCTCGGAATGACTGCCATTGCTGTGACCAAGAGAGATGGCTCCAAGAGCTTCATTGAGAGGGGTGCAATTGCAGCACTCCGTGAATGGTGTTGCATTGAGTTTCCAGAGAACGGCTCCAGAGCAGTTGCCCTCCCAAACTCGGATGGGAAGAGTATAGTGTCACAATTGAGTTCATCACTGTTTGTTGTTTCGTTTTCCTCAGGTAACAAGCTGTACGACATCTGGGATTGCAACGATTTGACCAAGCCTCTTGTCAGTGTTCCCGCAAAACAGCCCCCACACACCAGAGACAGAATGAGCTACTTTGAAGCCGAGGCGGGAATGTTGTTCGCACCTGAGGGCAATGAATTTAGAGTGCTAGAACCCCTCACAGGGTGCACTGTGCTGAGTGTCACTCTCCCTTTTTGGATCTCTGGTATTGGTCACCCCTTCTGCTGGTTTCCCTGATGTCTTTCACCTAACATTTAAATATCACACCTGGCTTTGTTTTCGTTATCGAAATTCATTAATGCAGAACTGTGGAACCGTATCTTGTCACCCAGAGGTGTTCATCATCATGTACGTCGAAAATGCTGCTGATTATTTTCGAAAGAGCTCAGATCACACGGATCAGAACAGTGCGCGATTTACAGTAAAACGATGGCAGCACTGAAAGGACCAACAATGCCGCGGGCTCATGGGGCACTCCGAGCCATCGACCAATTTATTGCCCTGTGCCTTGTTTCTCACCCAAGGTGCGGTTGGTATCGGCCCTCCTCCTCGTCTTCATCGTCCCACAATCAGATCACATCGCCATCGTCGGAGGCAATAAACGCGGTGAGGTTGGTGTGGGAACTGGTCAGAGACACACGTCGACTCTTTGCCGTCGGGCCTTCTTGCTTCAGCTGTTCCATGTACTGGCTTATCAAGTTCGAGGTGTCGCCACTTGTTCTGGGGATCCTTGGTGTTGCTGGTCACCCTGCTGCGATCGCAACTGATGAGATGAGAGCCAAGTTCCGTCTCATCCCAGTGGAGTTGGAGTGGGGGACAACACCAGGCGCCTGGTGCCGCCTTGCGCGCTGTATGACGTGGTCACCGGCGAAGAGGTGTCACTGTATCCGAGGGCACTGCCATCAGGAGGAGGCCATCCTCGACACGCTGTGAACCACGTGTGGTTTGTGGCAAGTTGGTTTGAAAGCGATCCGGAGGGGAGAAACATGCTGGGGATGTCAATTGGAAGGCTCCTGGACAAGGACCCTGGAGCCACGTCTGTTGTTGTCAGGCTTGGTTACCCGGCCGTGACTTGCTGGGTAGAGAGGGTTTTGTTCAACAAGTCGGCAGTGAATGAGGTTGTTGCTGTGGTGAGTAATCGGAAGGCACATGAGAAACATGTGTTTGTGGTGATTGATGTTGAGAAGTCATTCAGTTCCCAGTCGTTGTGTGTGTTGAGTGAAACAAGTGTTGAGTTGCAGACAGGATGGACCCTCTGGGCGTTTACAATCTCTTTGATGTACAGAGCAGGTTGCAGGTGTTTCATTGGCATAGGCCACTCGCCAGCTCGCCATGGCCACTGCATCCAGTTTACAGAGAATAACCCCCAGGTGGTTGTACTGCCACAAACGACTGATGTGTATAGAGTGGCGCGACTGAGTTCACATCTGTTTGCTGTTTATATGAGTCTTGGAAGCGGGGGTGCATGTGACATCTGGGACTGCAACAAGTTGACAGGGCCACTCGTGCGAGTTACAAGTGACATCAGAGGCCCCGCTGAGGCAGAGGCAGGGCTTGTGTTTTCCATTGAGGGGAATCAATTGATAGTGATGGAACCACTCACAAGGTTCATTGCTCTCAATGTCACTCTCCCTTTAAGGGATCAGAAGTACGAACTTGGCACTCCCTTCTGTTTTCATTGATAAAATAAATTAAAATCCTCTTTCAAAACTATGTTGCCCAATGCCTTTCTTTGACCCCCCATCACAATCGATCACCTTCGCGAAAAAAAATCCCCATCACCAACAGCTCCGATGGCGGCGTACGCACCTGCACCTCCGCCGCGGGCTTATGGGACACTTCGCGCCATTGACCAATTCGTCGCCTTGTGCATTGTTGCACACCCAAGGTGCGGTTGGTATCGGTCATCGTCGTCCTCGCCCTCGCCCTCGGCACCACAACAACCAGATCCATTGATGTCAAAGACAACGTTGAATCAAATGTCGGCAGATGCCACCCCCATGGGCCTTCAGAGAAATTACACGGGCCAAAGTGACACATGTGCAACTGCACAGAACAGTTCTGCTTCTTCTTCCTCTCGGTTGTCCAACGAATGTTGTTGTTTAATCACCCCCAGGATTGTGTGGGACATGGTCATGGACACTCGGCGCAGGTTTGTGGTTGCTGTACAAATTGCTGACCCAAGGGGGTCCGAAAAAACCAGCCACTGGATTGTGTCGTTTGGTGTGTCACCACTTGTTCTCGGAATCACTGATGATCCAACGGTCATGCCTGATCCACTTGGCTATGATGCATCAATCAACTTCCAGTGGGTGGGCAGCATGAGGCGCCTCGAGCGAAATTACAGGCTGCATGACCTGGTCACTGGCGAATATGTGCCATTGGTGCTCCAGGGTCGACTTGATGGAAACTCTCTAGGGTGTACTGTGAATCACAAGTGGTTTGCTGCCAGTAATTCAAGAGCTGAAGGAGGTGTTTTAGAGATACTGATTTCGAAAGTTGGAGACCCACAGCCAGCTGACACTTGTGTTGGTGTGAAGCTCAACCACTCTTCTGAAAACTTCAATTTCAAGGTGCTTTTTTTCAACAAGTCATCACCAAACGAGCTGGTTGTGGTGCTACACAAGCGGACTGCACATAAAAATTCTGCGTTTTTGGTGATTGATGCTGAAATGACATTCAGTTCCAAGTCATTGTCTGTGTTGAGTGAAATGGCCCCAGTGGTTGTTGAATCCTCGTCCTACCTCACAATGAACGCCGTTGTTGTGACCAAGAGAGATGGCTCCAGGAGCTTCGTTGAGAAAGGTGTGATGTCGCACTTCCGATATCATTGCATTGAGTTTCCAGAGAACTGCTCCACAGCAGTCGCCCTCCCACAAACAGAGAATGTTACAAAGGTATCACAGTTGAGTTCATCACTCTTCGCTGTTTCATTTTCCTCGGGCAACAAGCTGTGTGACATCTGGGATTGCAACGACTCGACCAAGCCTCTTGTCAGTGTTCCTGCAACTCAATCGCAATCCAGGAATCAGTGCGTTAACGCTGAAGCAGAGGCTGGCATGTTGTTTTCCCTTGAGGGCAATGAATTGAGAGTGATTGAACCACTCTCAGGGTTCACTGTACTCCACGTCACTCTCCCTTTGGATCGTATTTATGATGTTGGTCACCCCTTCTGCTGTTTTCCCTGATCTTCTTCAATTCCAATTACCTTAATTGTTTCTATTCTCGCAAGTTAGAACACATCCTCCAGAGGAGGCAGTTCCTCATCGTCTGAGTTGTCTTGACCAAAGTAACGAAGTCATCACATTCACGGAAGACGTACAATTCGTTAAAAACTGATGACTACAACGGGGGGTTTGCCGCGGCCAGTACCGCGGGCTTATGGGACACTTCGAGCTGTCGACCAATTCGTTGCGCTGTGCCTCGGTTGGCACCCAAGGTGCGGTTGGTCGCGGCTCCCGTCGTTGCTCCCATCACAACAACAACAACAACAACGGAATGGCCATCCTCACACGCACGAGACAAGTACGACAACCGCGGTTGGCGCAAGTTGTAGTTGTGCAGGTGCGGCCAGGGTTGTGTGGGAGATGGTAATGGAGACCCGCCGCCGGTTCGTGATTGGCTTCGGCGGGCTCGTCGCCAACGAGAAAGGTGGCGGTGGAGATGATGGCGATCACCACGAAAACGAACCAACGAGGCACCAGTCGTGGATCGCGTCGTTCGGGGTGTCACCGCTGGTTATGGGAACGACCGACGGGCCGACCGTCGTTCCCGATCCACTGGGGGCCGATGCGGCCAGCTGCTCTTTCCACGGGGTCACTCGCTGGGTTGGAGAAACCCGGCGGCTGATGCCAAACTTCATGCTGCACGACCTGGTCACTGGTCAGTATGTGCCTGTGGTCCCGCCGTTTCTGCTGGAAAGGCTTGGGGGGTTTTTCTCGTTGCCTCTGGCTGTGAACCACAAGTGGTTTGCGGTGGCTGGGAAGCCGTGTGACTTCTCGGGATCCTTGGGGATCGGGATCGCGAAACTGGGGGACCCACTGCCTGCTGACACAAGTGTTGGTGTCAAGCTGAAATACCCGTCCGATGGCAACAAGGTAGCGGCGCTTTTCTTCAACAAGTCATCACCAAATGAGCTCGTTGTGATTGTGTCCCAACAAAGTGCACCGTTGAACTCTGCTTTCGTGGTTGTGGACGTTGAGAAGAGCTTCAGCTCCAAGTCATTGTGTGCGATAGTTGAAACGAACACACTTTGTGTTCACTCTGGCGCATTCCTCACGGAAAACGCCGTTGTTGTGACCAAAAGGGATGGTTCCCGGAGCTTCATTCAGAAAGGGGCGATTCTGTCACCTTTTGCTTCCTGTTGCTTTGAGTTCCCAGAGAATGGTACCACTCCAGTGGCTATCCCACAAACACAAAGCTGTGCAGATATTTCACAATTGAGTGCATCACTCTTTGCTGTTTCGTATAATGACAAGTGGTGTGGCATCTGGGATTGCAATGACATGACCAAGCCTCTTGTGAGTGTTGTTCCTGGAGCTCAACAACAACGGGATGTTGTGCCCTGGTACCACGCAGAAGCAGATTCTGGGTTTTTGTTTTTCCTGCAAGGAAATGAGCTTACTGTCAAGGAACCACTCACGGGGTGCATGATACTTCGGGTGACCATGCCTCCAGCACTGCTCTACGAAGTTGGTCACCCGTTCTGTTGTCCCTGATGTTGTACCGACCTATTTTAAACAAGATTTGATTTTCGAAACTTAAGTCTTAGTTCTAAACAAAAACCAAATTTCTTTGGGTCTCTTCTATTGTCACAAGCAAAGGGTAATCATGGCAGATCAGCGATGATAGCCTTGAGTCGCAAATTGACTTCAGAAATGGAGAGCCTCTGTTTTGATGAGATTGAAATGATCGCCGGCGTTTAATTATTATATTTATTATTTATTATCTATAAAATTATTAATTATTATCTTAAGAACGTACCTTGATTGGGTCAGCAGCCCAGCAGAGTGTGATGAGTTCTCTCTAATTGTTTGGTAAGAAACTCTGTTTTGTAGTGAAGAAAGAGGGACGGTACCAACGCTGGGGGGGTCACTTGCTCGGCCTGTGTGGGATCCCGCTTGTGGGGCATAAGGTCCGGGATGTTTGGCCGGTATTCTTCACATACAATCATCATCAATAGCACTTCTTGAGGTGTCATTTTAGCTTCCGGCGCGTCTGGAGGGATCTTGCTCATTCTTTCCCGCACCACCTTCATAGACCACAACTCCATTTCAGTGTACAACTCCCACAGAATTAATCCAAGAGAGTATCTGGAAAAAGGTGAAGGGAGGAAGAATTAAAGGAGGTCTCACATATCGTACGCTTTTGAAACAAGTGCGGAGCCGTAATTTTCCGGGGGCATGTATTGCCCTAAGAGATAGTTTGCATTATTGCTCAAAGGAGAAAGAGTGAGCCGAGACAAACATGTTCCAATGTTGGGATTCGATGCCACAGGACCATTGGCCAAGCTGCATGAACAACCCCAGCCAGAAACCTGTTTTTTTTGTTTGTTAAATCAATTAAAAGGTAAAAAACCTTGACATTCCCTTTCCTATCGAGAAGAATATTAGCCGGTTTTAAATCTCTGATGAGAGTTGTTTAATTGCATGAAATGCCCAATGATATGTTATATAAACCTCTGAACAATATCGCTCCTGTGAGTGTGATCAAGGCCAGATACCTGTGGTGAAATGGGTAAATGAAGAGGAAAGAAGGAGGGTCCATACCACTTGAAGAGCAATATCAAGTTTTCGGCGGAGTAGCATGCTCCCTCGCATCTCCTCTGGGACGCTCCAGGGCTGGTGGATTAAAAGGTCCAGGTTAGTATCCATGCGCTCCATAACAAGAAGTGCATGGCCATCGCCACTGACTGAGCAGCCTGTTTTGAGGTTAACTTCGTGTCAATGACGAAGATGGGTACCCATCAGTAACACAATATTGGGGTGACGCAACATTCTAGAATTGAGTCAACTAAATGATGAAAGGAACTACACGGGAAGTGCCTTAAAATACTGATTTCTTGTATGAAGTCGGCCACTTCTTTGTGCTCTTTGACTGCCACATTTGTTACTCCAAGCGATTCTAAAAAAGAGTAAGGAGCCATGAACTTAAGTCACACTTTGTACTCACCAGTATACACTGTAGAATATGCACCCGCCCCTAAGAAACCTCTGCCATGGGGATTAGGTAGTGACTCTGGTTGTATCCACAAGTCTCGGTACAAATCCTGAAGCTGTTGGGATAGATTTTGTGGTTGCACTTGCATTTGAATTTGCTGCTGTTGTCCTTGTATATTCTGATCTCTTTGGTGTTGTTGGGTTTGCATTTGCTTCTGCAGTGGTTGTGGTTGTGGTTGCAGTGCCGGTGGCGGTAGCTGGGCTGTTGGTTGCTGTTGTGGTCCAAGGGTTGTTTTGGGCACCTTTGAACCAATTTTACTTGGTGTTTGCTGTTTGCATTTTGGCTTCAACCACATTGTGTAGGTTTTTCCATCTTTGTCTCTTATAGTCAATGGGTGCCCAGTAACACTTGCAACAGCAACAGACCCCGCTTTGTGGAACTGTAGGTACCGCTTACCCTTCTTGACAGACATAGTACATGTGTTCCTCAAGATTAATTGGAGTTACAAAAAGGGAACAAGTTTCAGAATATAATAATAACAACAACATAAAACAGTAAAACACAAGTACATTCTGCGTGGTTTTTTTCCCATCCTCTGTGTGAGTGCCTTCCATATCACCTTGCACTCCACCTCCATCGGTACACCCATGATTCTGAATTCCAGGGTCCCCCCCCCTCCTCATTTGATGGCGGCGGCGGCGGAGTTGTAGTGGTTGTGCACGTCGTCGTTGCAGTTGCGGTTGCGGTTGCGTATGTGGTTGCGGTTGGCGGCGGAGCAGGCCGCGTGCTTTGGGTGTTGCCGGTAAACTGCTGGGGCACATGCTGGTGCTCACGCGATGACGATAACGATGAACCCTCCACGCACCGTCTGTCCATCACCCCCAGTTGTTGTTTCGTTCCAAACAAAATTGCGGTTTGAGGCATAACATTCAAACTGAGCCGACAGCACAACGCACGGGTCAAAAAAACTCCACAAAAACGTGTCACATTGTCACATGTGCTCGTTTCCCCCACTTAAGCAACAAAACGAACGGTTCCGAAAAAAATTTTTTTGCACCACTAGTAGAAGGATCACAGACACTTTCCCAGGTCATGAGTGAGATCAAGCTGCAAGAGAAGAAGAGTCCCCGTTGAACTTGTTGTTGGTTGTTGAGTGGTTGTTGACCCCTGATGCATGCATGCATGCCGTGAATGATGATGATGATCCCAACCAAGCAAGAAGCTAGCTCGCTGTGCTGTGTTGCCTCCCAATAGCGCCGCTGTCAGCCGGTCCTGTGGAGAAAGGGCACAATACAGCCACGGTTTGGCTTTTTACACCAAACCGCAGCAATCTAGGCCCTTCGCCAACTCCATAATATAGCAAGCAGCCTGCCTAGCCCCAATAGAGTATAGTAATAGCGCCAGAAGTCTCAGCGTTGCAGCAGTGGGGGGTGGGTATCTGAGAGTGGTTAGAAAGAGCATTCAATTCGTAAAAGGGTGGAAATAAACTGCGAGTTGTGAACGTGCGTATTGTTTTGCGGAGATGTGGATGGATAAAACACGTCCACTTTGAAAAAAACGACAACCTTGTGGTTATGACGGTGTACTTGTCACGGTAGATCTGCCGTGTCTCTGTTTGTTTAAAAAAATGAAAGTTGGTTAATTATGAAGGGTTAAAATGCCAAGAAATTTCGTGGGGAGAATGCAACTGCACTTATGCAGTGGTTATTTGGCACTATGACTGAGGAACTACAGTGAGCCAGTGTTGTAGTTGCAGATCTCGGAGTCTCCAAGTGGCAGATCTACAAGGTCCAAATGTCAGATCCAAATGCAAAAACGACGATGCCAGGAGAAGTGCGCGGAAAAATTTCGTTTGGATGATGGTGGGCCGTGATGCAGTTGTGGTGGCACGTACTGGGGGTACATCCCACAAGTCGTGGGCTTTTCGGTGCCACTGGATTATGCTGTCATGAGCGTTTGCGTGTTGGTTCCTTGTTGTTTGTTTGGCCACTAGTGTCGGACGTCTGTCTTGCGATGGTGGCAAGAATCAATCAGAACTAAGGAACCAACACACACGGCTGTTGGTGTGACAACTACTCGCTCAACACATCGATGTCTCGGTACTTATGGGTAATAGGACACCAAAAAAAAGTGACGAGCTACCAGGCCACATTGGTGCCGCGGCTGGCGACTCATCCTTGTTGTTTTTTCGTTGTAACGGTTTTCTCATCAATTTCACTGACCATAACAAGTTGGGAGTCCCAACTTCCATCCGAACCTTCTCGTTCCAAGGCCCTGGGGGTACATCGATGCTAACAACAACATCGGTCTCTCACTTCTTAAAAAAAGTAAATCACTTTCAAGAGTTTCCCACTGTATTACTTTCTCCTTTGGGTTGACCCCATGACAACACCATCGAAAAGGAAAGAACCAACACTGCGGGCTCATGGGACACTTCGAGCCATCGACCAATTTGTTGCCCTGTGCTTTGTGTCGCACCCAAGGTGCGGTTGGTATCCGTCCCCCGCGAGTTCGTCATCGTCCCACAATCAAATTGCACCACCATCGCCCTCTGAGGCAATTAATGCAGTGAGGTTGGTGTGGGAGTTGGTCGCGGACACTCGACGACGGTTTGCAGTCGGGCCTTATAGCCTCCCTCAAGGTATCTACTTGCTGATCAAGTTCGAGGTGTCACCACTCGTTATGGGAATCATTGGTGATCCCGTTGTAACACGTGATGCTTGGAGAGCAAAGGGTGGGCTCGAGGCACCAGCAGTCGAGTGGGTTGACTGCACGAGACGCCTGAGGCCACCGTTTCTGCTGTATGACTCGGTCACTGGCGATGAGGTGTCACTGTTCCCGGGAGTCATGCCCATGCCACCGCAGAGATCGGGAAGCAAGCTTGTGCACGCGGTGAATCAGCTGTGGTTTGTGGCGAGTGGATTTGAGAGCGATTTATGGGAAGAGAAGATGCTGGGAGTGTCAATTGGGAGGCTGGCGGACAGGGATCCTGGTGCCACCTCTGTTGTTGTCAGGCTTGATTACCCTGCTGTGACTCACGAAGTGAATTGGGTTTTATTCGACAAGTCGGCAGTGAATGAGGTTGTTGCTGTGGTGAGGAATCGCTGGGAAGACGAGAAATATGTGTTTGTGGTGATTGATGTTGAGAGGTCATTCAGTTCCCAGTCATTGTGTGTGTTGAGTGAAACGAGCGTGGAGTTGGAAGAAGGGGACCTCTGGAGCATTTTGATGTACAGAAAAGCCGGTTGCAGGTGTTTCATTGGCATAGGTATAGCCATGCTGGGGACAACACCTTATTGTGTCCAGTTTTCGGAAGACAACCCCAAGGTGATAGTTCTGCCACATACACAGAACGTGAAGACAGTCTCCCAATTGAGTTCACATCTGTTTGCTGTTGTGACCGACAGAAATTGGCTGTGTGACATCTGGGACTGCAACGAATTGACGGGGCCCCTTGTGAGAGTTCAGACACCCAGTGGGCACATCAGTCTCCACACAGAAGCCGAGGCTGGGTTGGTGTTTTCCCTTGGGAATGACCAATTGATGGTGGTGGAACCACTCACAGGCTGCACTGTTCTCAGTGTCACTCTCCCTTCTTCTAAAGGGCACCCCTATGAACTTGCTCATCCTTTCTGTTTTCCTTGATTCCCTTTTAAAGTGACTAAGGAACTATGGTCACTTTGAGGGTGATTTTTGAAAGAATTCTAAAACACCTTTCCACAGCCCTTCGTACACCACTTCTCCTACTCTGATCATTCCCGGTTCGGAGAAAAAGTCCAACAGAATCGATAAGCGCTTGTACCCCCCCTTTGAATTTGCTTCCTGCTGGCTCAAGCCAGGGGGCCAAGATCTTTTTGAAGTCCAGTTTTCTCATAAGTCCACGCCGGTTTGAAACTACGATGACGACACCGAACGAACCAGTACCATGGTCTTATGGGACACTCCGAGCCGTCGACCAATTTGTTTCGCTGTGCTTTGTGTCGCACCCAAGGTGCGGTTGGTCTCGTTCCTCCTCGTCCCACAATCAACTCGCGTCGTCATCATCGTCAGAGTCAATAAACGCGGTGAGGTTGGTGTGGGAGCTGGTCAAGCAAACTCGCCGACAGTTCGCCGTCGGGCCCTGCATTCCTTCACGTTATCTTTACTTGCTGCTCAAGTTCGATGTGTCACCACTTGTTCTGGGAATCCTCGGTGATCCCGCCCTCACAACTGATGCATGGGCATCGCAGCGTTGGAGAAATGCGCGTGCATCAGAGTGGGTTGACAACAGGAGGCGCCTGCTGCCCCGCTATGAGCTCCATGACTTGGTCACTGGCGAAGAGGTGGCAGTCTTTCCGAGGAGCATCATGCCGTCGGAACACGTTCTTGTGCACGCGGTGAATCGCGAGTGGTTTGTGGCGAGTGGACATGAAAGCGATGAGTGGGAAGGAAACAGGCTGAGAGTCTCAATTGGGAGGCTGGCTGACAGGAAGCCTGGTGTCACATCTGTTGCTGTAAGGATTGGTTACTCTGCCAGCGGTAACAAAGTACCGCTCGATCTTCTTCAACAAGTTGGTGGTGAATGAACTTGTTGTTGCAGTGAAGGATTGCAGGATGCCAGAGAAATGTGTGTTTTTGGTGATTGATGTTGAGCGGTCATTCAGTTCTCAGGTAATGTGTGTTGAGTGAAACAAGCATCAAGTTGGATAAAGGAGGTTACATTGTGGGCCACTCCATTATTCTACTGCAAAGAGCGTCCTCCAGGTGTTTCATTGGGATAGCCAGGCTGGGGACAACACCTTATTGTGTCCAGTTCTCAGAAGACAACCCCAAAGTGATATTTCTGCCACAAACAAAGAATGTGAAGACAGTCTACCGATTGAGTTCACATCTGTTTGCTGTTGTGACCGACACCAGAAATTGGCTGTGTGACATCTGGGACTGCAACGAATTGACGGGGCCTCTTGTGAGAGTCCAAAACCCCAGTGGGCACATCAGTGTCCACACAGAAGCCGAGGCTGGGTTGGTGTTCGTTCTACTTTCCTTCGCGGAACTAGTTTGGTGCACTGAGTTCGTGCACTTTGTGGAAGTACACAGGTGTTACATCCTGAGCTATTCCGTTATTCTGCTGTATGGAGCCTGTTCAAGGAGTTTCTTTGCCAAGGCGGTGATCAGTTACAGGTTTCACTGCATCCAGTTTTTAGAGAGTGGTGGTTCTGCCGCAAACTCCCAGGTGGTGGTTCTGCCCCAAACAATGAACGCAAAGAGAGTGTCACGATTGACTTCACATCTGTTTGCTGTTACGCATTTTCCCAGAGGCAAAAACTTTCTGTGTGACATCTGGGACTGCAACGGATTGACAGGGCCACTTGCCAGAGTTCAACAAGCACTTCACCACATCGAAGTGGATTCAGGGCTTTTGTTTTCCCTTGACGGCAATGAAGTTATAGTGATGGAACCACTCACAGGGTTCATTGCGTTCCGTGTCACTCTCCCATCGACACCATGCAATGAGCTTGAGTATGCCTTCTGTTTTCCTTGAATCCTTGGTGTTGGTAATGAAAAAATGGTGAGGGATGTTGTGGGCGGCATAGTGTTGTTGTCCTCATGGGTGTTAGAATGTTTATCACACAACTTGGTCTTAACTATTTCCACGATACAGAGGGGGTTTATAAGGTGGGTCGGTTTGCTGGTGTCTGTGAGTTGGCCATAATTAGTTGGCCAAACATCAGAAGCCCATCACTCCTCTTTGACTTTTTTTTTTCCGGAAAAATTCCGGAATACAAACAAATCTTTAACTGTCTCAGAGCTGTTTGGGTGTGATTTGGGTCTCCCTCTGGATGTGGGTTCTGAGACAGCACTGTTGTGTTTCTTGGTAATCCGGGAGTACCCTTTCAAAAAGGAAGGCGTCTTTAATTAATTAAACACTATATCTCTTTGAGTCCGGGTGCATAATTTTACCGGTAAAAAAGACTGAGAGATTTTTTGGAATTTTTTTTTTGAGATCTCCTCAACAGGACCTGCTTGCCCGCGGGTGTGGGGCTGTGTTCATGGGGTTGTCAAGTAACACCCGAGGGCCCCTGTTGGGGCACCCAAGTCCTTGCTGTTGTTGCAAAAAATCGAAATTGCCTTATCGGGCAAATTATGCACCCGGACTCAAAGAGATATCCATTGCCCACTGGGGGCAAAAAAACTCTTAGAAGTGTCCGGTGTGTGCTTCTGTGGGGATGTGTAGTTCAGTGTGTGACGAGAAAGCAGAGAACAAGAACGAGATCAAGAAAGGATTCTATTATTTGTTCTGTTTGTTGTTTGTTTTGATTTATGAGGTTTGGGTCGCGATTCTAAGGTTGGAGTGTGTTGGGCTTATAAGGACTAGGTAGATTTCCACGAACTTGATTTCCTAAGATGTCAGGTCCGAGTGCTGACTCAGCAGGTCAGTCTCTCAGTCTCGGTGTTTGTGCTCGTGCTCACAGAGAGTTTGCTTGTGTATTCTACAGAATCACACACCGGAAAGACATCTATCCAATAGAACAGTCACTAAAAGTCTAAATATCTAAGTTTAATCTCTAAGTTCTAAGCTAGTTCCAGATGCGAAAAAAAGGTCTATTTTTAGCGGTAAAGGAACTCTTCGTAGTGGCTGGTCGTGTGGTGGTTCCAGAGGGTGCCAAAGCCAGAGGGAAAAGAAATTAAGATTATTTGTTCGGTTTGAGGTTGGTTTTTGCTACAATTGGGGGTAAGCCCACACAACTGGGCATTTATTAAATGCATGAAGCCTTTAAGGTGGATTGTATTCAAATCTTGGGTGAATGATGGTGGTTGTTTGGAATTTGGCCTGGGTTGGTAAACCCAGTGCCCCACAGACTTCCACACGCGCTAGTTCCCATGGGAGTGTTGAGGTGTGGAAATTATATAGCCCTATGATGGTTTTGGCTGCAGATTTGGCTGAGTCTGGGGAGTTCGGAATTATGTTGAGGGTCTTCATTGGGTTCAGTTTCTGCCAGAGTTCCGAATTATGTTGGCACCTGTTAAGGATGTGTTTTACTGTCTCCAGTGAATCACATCCATGCCGGCAAGTCAGAGCAACTTTGCATACATGGGCCATGTGATTGTTAAGGGGTTTCATGTTGGTTACAACCAAGAGGGCTTGGTCCCAGATTGAGGGGGGGATGCCTGGGGTGTGGAGGTCCCTTATTAAGTCTTGCCAGTGGTTGCTGACGGTGTTGTAGTCATGGTGCAAAGGCTTAATTGGGTGCTTTTTGCATATGCCTATAGATGTCTGTGGGAGAAGATAGGGCATGGGAGATGCTTATTCAGAGTTTCTATCTCCCAGACCGGGGTTGTGTCATCTTTGATGAGAGGATTATGCTGGTTGGGGTTCTGATATCCTGAGATGGCCACTGCAACATTCCACCA
>JAHLWZ010001142.1:0-16651 GCA_020536535.1 Pelomyxa schiedti | reverse complement strand
TCAGGTGATGAGCAATGTGAGCTGCAGGGCTATGGATGTGACTGGAACTGCCAGTGCATGTCTGGATTTATTCCTGCTGCACCTGCTGGATTGGATTGCATCTTTGTGAGTAAGTTTCACAGCATGATTATATGAAATGAATTCGAGGGAAAAGTTGTGAAGTATAAATGTAAAATTATGCACTGCTGGGGCAGCTCCATACCAACAATATAGATGCATCGTGCCCTTCTTACCAGTTTATATATTCTTGGCTTACTGGCACGGTCGAAGCAACTGACATTTTACCTAGTTCATGCTGGGGTTCGGGACTTTATGGTTCATTTCCATGTGGCGATTCTTCTCTAAGACCGTGAAAGGACTTTTTTATTCCGTATACATTGTGAGCCCTCTGCCTACAGCAGTTGAATTGACGACATACAGTGATAATCCCATTTACCTTTGGGTTTTGTAAACAAAATCGTATATATAGACCAAAAAACAAAAAAAAAGAATTTACGATTAAAAGAAAAAAATTTGCTGCATGCTAATCTTTGGAATTAGTTATTGGAACACTTATGTGACTATGACTCTATAACACAAGCAGTGTGCCTTAAACACACTGAATCAAGGTGGACGTCTCAGAATCACGTTGCCCAAATTGTATTAGAGCCTCTATTAAATCATTCATACTTTGTATTGATTAGCACACCAAGTACCGTGTAGGCTTTCTGGAATCATGATGAATTCACTCACCCGTGCCAGGTTATCAGCGCCGATAGCATTTTCATTGTATACGTCATCCGTAGTCGGTTCAAGTAACGCAATAGACGATGGGCTTTCTTCAGTTGCCCGTTTGTTTTCCATCCCCCCTCAATTGCCTTCAATTTGGTGTCACTCTGACTTGTGCACACTGTAGTATTTTTCGCCATTACTGCTAGTATAGCAATACCCATAGGGGGTGGCATTGCTCTCTTTGCCGGAATTCACTATTATCAGAAAAGAAAGAGCCGCTCCAGTGCGGACACCAAGTAGTCCAGCCGACAATACAATACAAACAATACCTAACAACTCTAGGTATCATGCCCTAAGTAGCATGGGTCCTCCTGATGATGACAAAGCCTCCCCACACAGTAATATGATGGAGGAACTGTGGTCCAACACAAACACAAATGCCACTGCCACTACCAATCCCACTCTTCCAACAAGCACAAGCAACCCCACACTCGACAACTCCACACCAGCACCAACACCAAACAATGCTGCACCATCAACACCACCCGCAACACAACCAGTCTCCCTTATTTGAGGGGAAAAACCAAACCAATTCGTTTATTCGTTTTGCCCATGAGTTAATCAAGAACGAGAAAAAAGCCATAAACAATTTTTTTTAAAAAAAAAAGAGGCCTAAAACAAAAAACCAAAAATGAATAGCGGCGCTGCAGGGGACGGAACGGCACCTGCCTCAGCAGCAGCAACGACGACGACACCAACAACCACGGCCCCTCCCACAATTACCACTACGCCGCCCCCTCCCGCCCCCAGTACCACAACCAGCGCCCCAGACCCCACACCCACAGCACCAACAGCACCCGCGACGAGCGTCGTGGCACTGACGCCGACGAGTGATCGTCCCTCTCCGTCGCCGTCGCCGTCGCGGTCGCCCTCGCCATCACCATCACAATCAACACCACAACAACAGCAACAGCAACAAGGGGCGACGGTTGCGGATGCGGTTGTGGTGGAGTCGAGTTTGCCGGCGATAGAGGCACTGAGGACGGAGATGAATTCCCTGGCAAATAGAGTCGATATTGGTGGGGAACCTCTACCCCGTTCTACACTGGCTGCACTTTTTATTATTTTTATTATAAGAATTCGTTTTTTTTTTTTTTTTCTTTTTTTTCTTTTTCGGTTAGTTGTGCTGTGTTGTGTTTTGTGTTGATTGGACTTTTTCATTAATGCGGGGGAAAAAATAGAGAAGGAAACCCTGGAGTGCATTGCAAGAGTGAGTGATTATATGAGAAAAGTACTAGAGGAACTTCACAGGCACTTGAGTGAACAAGTGATTTACTTCAGCACTGTTGGCCTGCCTCAGGTTGTAAGAAAGATTATGAACCACAAGTTTGTACCCAGCCCTGTATCCAAACCTTAATCTTCTTTGTTTCTGAACCCTTTTTTTTTTTGGAAATCAAGGTTCCAGGAGGAAGCAATTCTTGTCAAAGTTGTGCATTTTTTGAAACAAGTTCTAACACTTACTGATACACTTGTGACTGGTTCAAATGCTGGCTCAATTCGGGGAGTTGATATCGAAATCTTGTTGGACACCCAACTGACCATACTTGATGGAGATCAGTACCTTTATTTCAATAAAGTGAAAATACCTGAGCAGTTTATTGTTTCTCCACAAGCTTTCGCAAAAGTAGTGTAGTCACTACAAGGGAATTCCTTCCACTCATTATTTTCTAGTCAGAGAAGGCCTCTCCTGTTTTGATTGAATTGGTGAATATGTATGGAGGAATTGAGGGATTCACTCACCTATTTTCACACATTCAAACGGGCCACCCAAATTGCCGCATTAGTCACATCAGGATAATAGTGGAGCTGTTCTACAAGGTTTAGATTACATGTTGAAAAAAGTTTTAATACACACAAGATAACGCGAAGTGATGCCCTTCTAAAAGAAGCCCTGCAATCCTTTCTCAGCAGCTTCCAGTCAATTGTAATTTCTAGATTATTGAGAATATCAGAAGAAGAGGTGAAGGTTATGAGAAAAGAGGATATGGACAAAATAATACAGAACCTGTCTTTCATTTTCAACTTCGTAAGTCGTTCACTGTCTAGAAATATGGGACAAACCACAATTCAGATTCTCACAGAAACGGAGACAGCTGAACTTCTTGAAGGGTTGCACATGGATGTAGCAGTCAAATTTGTGCTCTGCCCTTTCTTTGATAAGAGGCTATATGGCTTACAAATTCTAACTATGCTGATTTCATACATTCGTAATGCAGAGGTTGTACCATATTTTTGAACTACCTCTTATTTCATTTTTACAGACAGCCTCATTAAACCCATCTGGCACTGTAACTTCTGTCACGAATGCCCCACTCATAGGACCACTGCCCTTATCTCAAGCTGCTCCAAAGTGTGCCCTTTGGCTAGACTCTTCCCGCATGATACGGTGTATCGAGTCAAACAAGATCATAGAATCACTTTTTGGTAGCAGAGCACATCAGCAACTCCTGAAGAAATCCTCTGAATTATTCAGATTTCTTGCTTCAAAAAGGGCACTCAATGCAACTCACTTCGATATTTTCTGGACAACGATAACAGTTCCTTCATCAACTTAAGTTTATATTTATTAACTGTGTTCTCAGACGGCACACGAGTCTGTTTCTACTGCAATGATGCAAGTTCTTATTGACGAGGCCATGTACTTTTCTGAGGAGCAGACAAGCATTCTTTTTGGACGCATCAAGGTAAGGATTGAGTTCCTTCCACTGATCTTATTGTATTCTAGTCCATACCCATACCCAGTCTGACTTCAACAATACTACATTTGATCAATGAGTTCAGTATGAAATGCGTTTTTTCACAGAGCAAGGTACAACATAACAAAGTAATTATACAAATAGCTCACTTGGTCTGTTTCAGTTCATGGAACTTCTGTGGGAAACGATGCTTTCAAAAGAAGTATCACAGGAAAATCAAGCAAAAACTCTTTCTTTCTTACAAGCTGCAGCAAAGAGTGTGCAGTTTAGACACCTGAGGTTTGTACCCCATGCAGTCTTTAGTTGGGGTTGACTCAACAAACAGAATTGAATGGTTTGGTCGGCTTGTTGAGAACATCAAGCAAAACAATCAAATTTGCCTCTGTTATGAATTTATGAGTGCTATAATATGTAACCATTCCTGCTGTTCCTATTAATCTTACATTTTGCAGGCTCTTTTCCAACCAAAGTCCCTGTGAATTCCAATCAAGAAATTGCTGAAAAGTTTGTTGAAAAAATGAACACAGAGCATAAATTAGTAGATATTTTCTTCCAAGAACTGTGTGACTATCACAATTTCTGGAAGCAGGGACTCGAGGATAAAACCTTTACTCCTGTTGTCTCCTCCTGAGTTTAGATCCTTTCTTATAATGTTTCCTTTAGGAGATGACAAATACTCAATACATTCCCAAACTGAAAGTGCGACTCAACTTTCTGAAAACTGTTTTGTCCCATATGGCTGAAGGTTCACTGTGCCTTATGCGTGTCAATTACTAAATTACATTGAGATATTGCACAAGAACACTATTTCACCCTTTGGGACACACTCATAACGTCATCTATCTCGCAAAGTGAGGCTGACGAATGCTATTACTGGTTAGTGAGTGCCCGTGAGGCCCCCACTGGTGGCTATGAAGCTTTGGACAATGGGTCCTTTATGCGTCTGTTTGTAAGACGGATGTTGGCGCCTTCCTTTGCCGCTTGTGTTACTTCAACTACAGCATTCAGATGCTTCAGCTTGTGGTTTTGTGATGCAAATAAGCAAGAAGAGAGAATGACTTGGCAACCAAGCTCGGTTTAGTCCAAACACTTCTTTCTTCTTTTTTAAGAATTGTGCACACCTTTCTCACTTTTTTTATAGGAAAAATTCGAAGTCTTGAAGCCACTTGATAATCTACTTGGAATTCAGCAGTTATGGGAGATAATCCTCACTGCAGAAAATCCCAAGGTTTACGATAGTAGTGTGCAGTTTCTTCATTCACTATCAGCAAACCTGTCAGCCGAAATGAATAAAACTGTCTCCCAAGTTCAACTTAGGGAAGATTTTATTCGCAGTTGTATGGTATGTGGTTTTTTTTGTTTAACACTCCTAAAAATTACGAAGATGTTTCTCACTGAGGCAGTGAAGCAGCATACCTCTACTCCAACAGATGCCCTTCAAAAACGCATTTGCCAGTGTCTCACCTTGTTGAGACAGTATGTAAACCAATGTGAGGCTGGAAAATTTGTGAAATATCATGGCTCCTGTACATGTGGAAAACCTCTTGTGGTTGTTGCTCATATCATAACCACGTCTGCACCAACCCAAACATCTCGTTACGAACTTCATGTTGATGCAACAATTGGACATCTCAGGCATGCCATAGCACGTGATCTCCCTGGGGCTGTTGCTCCAAAACAAATTATCCTATCCATAAATGCTGAAGTAATCGAGTCCGACAGTACCGCCTTGCGTCAACTGAATTTCTTTGATCAACAGGAAGTTACTGCCGTTGTTCTTGATAAGCTCACACCAGATGTGACGACTGTTATGAACTCTCACAGGGTTATCAAAGCAACTCCCACCCCACCTCCTGCCGACAGTGAATCTCGAGCACAACAGCTTGCAGAAATGTGTGGGATTACAAAGGATGTGGCCAAGTTAGCTCTTTCGAAGTCATATTGGGACGTTGGAGAAACGGCAACAGCTCTTTGTGATGAGGTGTACCGCAAAACAATATTAATTGAAGCTGCACAACTTGCTGAACAACAAGCTGCTACTGGTTCTGAATTAGCTGGTCTACCCAGTTACATCATAGCTTCAAGTGAAACACACTTCAATGTTTTGTTCAAACTGCTTGATTTAAATGATCAAAACCTCTCTTCAATGGTATGGGATCTGCTATTGAATATGCCAACTTCTCCAAGAATGCTCAGTGCCATCCAAAATTTTGAGTTCAATCACACTTCTGTGAGTTCTGGTGGCTTGGACGTGAGCAATACACCCAGCCCATCTACTGAAGTAGCCGCCACAGTGAAATCAGAAACGCCAGTAGTTGGATGGGAAAGCCTGTTAGAAAGTCACAGTCTTTCCAAGCTGTTGTACTCTCTTCAGATTGTTGAAGGGATCGTGTTCCCAATGGAGGACAAGGTGCATGACGATTTAAGAGATAAGTGGTGTTCAAAATTTACCCAGAGTGGAGGATTGCAGCATATATGCAATATTCTTTTAGGAATCAATTTCAGTGAAGTGCGCTCTTCCATTGATCAGCATTGCGTAGCATTGCTAATTCGCCTTATATCTTTCTTCTGCTCGTCTTCCTTTTTTGTGGCTCTTCCTGAGGTGAATTTCCAGAAGATTCTTCCCATTGTAGTAGGAATCCTGTGGGACACTGTGGGTGTTGGAAAAGCGCCAACGATTACCTTCGGCAAGAGTTCATATGACATAATCTGTTACGTGATGAAGTTCATTGGCTTTTGCATCCACAATGCAAATGAAAATTCTTCCGTCATCGATAGAACTACTGTGGATCCGTTGTTGGCAGCTTTCACAAATCCGAGTCACTTATATCAATCCTTAGTCCTAGGGACTGATAATTCCGTCAAGCAAGATTTTGCTGATGGTTTGTTCAACATTGCCCTACAGCTTGATTTTCCTTTCCAAAAGACTCTCACCGCCGCTTTGATTTCCCTATTCGATTCATCAACAACCGCCTTTGTCTCTGCAAAAGCATATTTTTCTCTTTTAAAGAAGATGGTTACCATTCTATCTGCCCTCAGCTTTACCTTCGAAGTTGTCACACCTATTCTGAAGCATTTGTGGGAGCTCCCCATATTAGAAACTACACCAGATACAACAGATGAAGTTTTGGTAGGACTGTTGGAAATTGTGCAAGTGTTACTATTGCACAGTCCGGAAAAGTGCAGTTCAGTACTCCCCTCTGGTGTAGCCATTATTCCACTACTCTATGAGTGGCTCTTTGCTTTGAAGAACACTGAATCCAGTGCCCTACCCAAGTGCAAGTCTCCAAGATCCAGAAAAGCAACCATGCAACTCATGGTTCAAATTTGCACCACAAATTCCACATACTACTCTGAACTATCAACACTGCTATCGTCGCATCACAATGTATCCATCAGGTTTGTGTCAGTCAACATTAAAGGGAGCCTCATTCCCACTTTTTTAGGCCCCCATATACATGGGATACACACCCTGGTTCTGAGAGTAAGTCAACCTACGGATTTGTCGGCCTCAAGAACAGTGGCAACACCTGTTACATGAACTCTTTCCTCCAACAACTGTTTATGATCAAAGGCCTGGTGAGCACTATCAACTCTCTGCCCAGTACGGACGATGCAAGATCAATTGTCTATCAACTTCAGTTGCTATTTGGATATTTAACTGAAACTGAAAAAAGGGCAGTTGACACAGCTAACTTCTGTAAATGTTGGGGTGAGATACATGGAGAGCCCAACGCAATTCATAGACAACAAGATGTGACCGAATTTTTCCATATATTGTGGCAGCGGTTAGAGGAACAGTTAAAGGCTGTGTCAAATTCTCCATTGCCCAGTGGCGGCCCAGCCCCTATGCCAGGCGCAAAACCAACAAGGACTCCCCCAGTACCAACCCCTGAAGAGATAAGTGGTCTGGCCCTATCTCCTGCAATTCCACCACCAAATGACATACCCCCCCCAGTGAGTCCCCCAACTGAACCCTTGCCCACAGTTGCACCTGCTCCTTCACTTCGTCCACTTCCCATTCCACCTACGCAGTCACCACTATCCCGTGTCTCATCTTACTTTGTCGGTAAAATGGTTAATCAGACACTGTCTGCAGATCCCACTTACTATTCAGAGCAAACAGAGGAGTTCCATGCAATTACACTTGACATAAAAAGCAAGCATACACTCCAAGAGGCACTGGACCTAGCTGTTAAACATGACACTATTGAAGAGTTCAAATGCGACGAATACCCACATCCCTTTACCGTGAAACGCCGCTCCTGTGTTAGTGTTCTACCACCAGTGCTGATCCTTCATCTCAAGCGATTTGAATACGATTTCGACGCAGAAAAGAGGGTCAAGCTAAATGACTATATTGAATTTCCCTTCGAACTTTGTATGAAACCATGGACAAAAGAGGGGCTGGCCGAGAAAGAGAACTCCACTACACATAAAGCCGGTCCCGAATCTGCAGTCATCTCCAAACCCCCAAGTTATTATGACTTCAAGCTTGTTGGAGTATTGGTTCACAGTGGTTCAGCTGACTATGGCCATTATTACTCATATATCAAAGATCGTAAATCACGATATTGGTTTGAATTCAATGATTCCACTGTCACACCATATAATCTTGTAACTTTTCTTTAAATGGCGATCTGACTAATGTTTGTCAGGACAATCTAAATTCCGACTGTTTTGGAGGTCGCGCCTTGACCAAGGTGTGGGATAACGTACTTTCACAAACTGTTCAGCGTGAAGGTACAAAAACAAACAGTGCATACCTCCTGTTTTATGAACGAGATGTAGTTATCTCTTATTACTCCTCCCACTAAACCTGTTTTAGGATCCCCATCTTTCAGACTACATCCCATTGTCCATTCCTCCAGACATTTACAAGTAAATAAATACAGACTAAAATATAACAAAGGAACTACCTAACCGCACCTGGTAAGGATTGTCTGGGAGGACAACGCACGATTTTTGAGGGATAAGCAATTTATTGATGCAAACTATTTTGACTTCTTCCTATCGTTGATAAAGCTTGTGAAGCCAGCTCCTCCTGTCTTAGGTTATTCCCCCTTGCTAGTTTCCACGTTCTCACCTAAAAAAAAGAGTACAACTGTCTGGACGGGGATAAATTTTTCCAGCTGTATAAATCGGCAGTAAACTTCTTACTGGGGACACTATCGCACGCCAAGTATAACGCGGTTATTGGTCAATGGACCAAAGAGCTACAGGAGTGCTTTGCCCTGCACATCCCTGTACACATTTACTCTTCAAGTTTTATGCATTTTTACGATTCTGACTGCTTTCTTCTTCTAGGCATGCAAGTATTTCCTGGAAAGAGCTATAGCTCTTGGTAGTGTGAAGGACCTTATTCTAGAATGCCAAGAAGAATTGGTTCCCCTCAATATGGACTTGGTTTTTCCTCATCATTTTCAAAGGCCCGTGTGCATTACTGCCAGCTTTTTATTCACTGCATCAACTTGTTGAGTCCATATGAGTATGACATCTGGAACTTTGAAGATGTTGTAGAATCTAGCGATCTTGTGAGTATTTACGCTCTTGAAGGCTCCCTAAAATTTTTAGTCAACAGGAAAATCTTCATCAACAAGAAGACCTAAAGCTGTGGTGCTACAGTTTATGACAAGTGTCATTGATCTCGTACTTTGAAACTATTCACATACACTGTTTAATGGGTCACACAGTTGGAAACCTCACGTGAATACTGGAAGCGTTTCAAGCAATACTGGATGTTATGGCTAGCTTTCGCAAAAATGGGAACCAGACAAGTATGCACTTTTTGAGTGAAGAATTGAATTTATTTGCTTTTTTAGCGGGAATTCCTTGTGAAAAGTGATATCATTGCCCTTTTTGTGGACTATTTTGAGGGTAATACAAAGAAGGTAACTTGAGTAAATGGTACGAAGTAGTCCTCATCTTTATGAAGGACCAAACACACCGGACAAACATCATCGATGGGACACATTTACCCGATTTACGCGATTTCTTTGACACACTTTCGATTGTTGTTCGATCATGCCAATGCTCGAACAAGACTGATGTCATCTCACCCTATGCTTATGTACTTCTCCCCTCACATTGTTTTGACAACTAACCACCATTCCAGGTTGGAGAGCTTCTACCTACTCCAGTGTCGTTGAAACAACTTTTTAATGAGGTACTTTCTCCCAATCCCTTTTGTTGGTTTTTTTCCCCTCATTTCTAAAACAGATGCTTCTGTCCAACTTCATGGATATGGAGTACAACACAAAAGCAACGATAGAAATGATGCAGCACCTTTCTTGGGAAAGTATCGATCACTCAAGAACCATATTAGATGTTGCCCTGCAAACTGTAGATTACACCGACAAGTTCCCTGTTATGCACCGTATGACAATCAATACAAAACTATTGTTAACCCTTACCAACTTCTCAGTTTTCCTGGATTCCTTTATCCGAATTCCCGATAGTCTTCAAACCTTCCGTGTCCAGACACTATTCAGCCCTTTCAGCACCAACCAATCCACTAAAGGACTTCTTGCTTTTATTGCAGATGCCAGCAAAACTTCTACTGCAACCCAGCTCCTCTCCGTTATTCACAATACCGCTTTTGTGGTAAAAATGCGCGATTCGCATCCAATAGTGAGAGCATACCTGGAGCAACATCTCACAGAGCTGAGAACAATAGAAACATTTTTGCAGGAAAAACTGGGGTATGCTGAATAGCCATATACTTGGGATAACCTGCTCACAATTTTTGTGTAAATTCGCAGATCTCAGTTCACTCCTGCAGCGGTGCAATATGCCAAGGATGAAGCGACCCTCCCTGCAAGAGTTCCCTCAACACCCGAGGCTTCAAAATGGGTGGCTGAACCACTTTTCCAGACTCTAGTTGCCCTAAAACGCTCTTTGGGTACAACATCGGTATACATTTCTTACGTTAAAAATCGATTTCCTAACCCTCACCTGCTGTAAAAAAGCAAGTGGAGACACCTGCAACGGAAATATCCAATGCCAACCAAGAGCTCAAAGACGAGCTGGAACTGTTGAACTACACTCTCCTGTATTACAAACAAAGCAATCCCTTAGCACCACTTCCACACTACCTCGAAACCAAGCGCTGGAAAGAGTATGCAGTCTCATTTTTCCCCACTCCACACCAACCAACCCTAACACACTAAAACAAAAAAAACCTCAGCTTCCTGAGGACGCACTCACTCGAAGGCGCTGGCCCCACTACGCCCGCTACAACAGGATCCACCCCACCAGCAACAAAACCCGCATCACAAAACACACCCAACTCCGCAGCCGGTCCAAAAAACGAGCAGTCGCCAGAGTCTGGAGGCACAAGTACCCAACCTCCAGGCTCTTCGGCATCGAGCAGCAGCACCAACACCAACACCAACACCAACAGCAGCAACAACCCCAGCAACACCAACAGCAACAGCAACAACAACAACACAGCCACGTCCAGCAGCACCACAGACAAAAGCAGTTTGGCAGCAAAATCGGGCAATCTAGAAGTGATAGACAACTACACCCCAGACGAAGATAGCGCGGCAAAAGCGGGAGTGGGAGCGGGCGAGGAGGTGGAGATGCAGGAGACTGACAACAGCATGGCCGTGGTGCTGTGGCAGGACGGCTCGCTGACGCCGCCCTCGAGCACCGTGATCAAGCGGCCCAAGCCGCCGCCGAGGACGCAGCCGCCCTCGCGGCTCAGCACGCACAGGGAGCCGGGCTCGGGCGGGGGCGCCGCCGAGAGCACGGTCAGCTCCGGGGTGGGGGCGATGCCGGCCGAGCCCGCAAACGCCGACGCGCTGATCACCCAGCTATCTGATATGATGGGGCTCGACAGGGGCAGTGCCAGGGATGCACTGTTTGGGTGCAACTGGAACTTGGCCGAGGCCGCTGACAGACTGCTGGGCGGCAACGATGTCGTTTATGGGCCCAACCGCTAACCAACCACCAACCACCAACCACCGCACAGCACACCCAACAACGAATTCAACGCTCAATTCCCTTGTTTGATTCTGCCACGGTTTTAAATCTTGTAGTTTATGGGAAAAAACAAGAACAGGGCATCATCGCGCAAGGGCAAGGCGAAGAGCACGCGGCGATGCAGCGAGGCGGCGTCCGAGCGGGACTCGGAGCGGGCCAAGAAGCAGCGGGAGGAGCGGGAGCGGCAGGAGGCCCAGCGCGAGGAATCCCAGGCCCAGGCGCAGCAGCGGGTGCGGGAGCGGCAGCAGGAGCGGCGCCGGCGGGCCCGGGCGGCCATGCTGCGGCGCCACGAGCGCCAGCGCGGGTACGGGGAGGCCGAGCGCGGCGGGGTGGTGTCCGCGTGGGGATACAACGACGCGGCCACGTGCGTGCTGGGGCTCGGCGACGAGGACGAGAGGGAGAACCCCGCGTTGGTGCGTTTTCCGGGAAGGGAGAGGCTTGTGTCCGTTGTTGCTGGCTATGACCACGTGATGGCAATTACTGGTATATATGTTGTGACTCTATATCTCTCTCTTTTGTTTTAGTGACTTTGGCATGCAGATATGGGGGAATTGATGGCGTGGGGATGTGGTAAGCATGGATGCCTGGGAAATGGTGATACTGTGTTACAGGCAAGTCCTGTGAGAGTGGAAGGGTTAGCTGGGCGTGTGCAACAGGTTGCCACGGGCAAGCACTTTACGGCGGCAATTGTTGGCAATCCTGGGTGCTGTGTGATGGGAAGGACAGGCCCTCTGTGAATACCAACCCTTAAATAGGAAGTTGTTCACCTGGGGCAGAAACAAATACGGACAACTTGGCTTTTCTTCTTGTTGTGATACACTAGAGCCGGTGGAAGTTGTGATCGCTGGAGTTACAAGTGTTGTTGGTGTGGCCACTGGGCAACACCACACGATTGTGCACGATGGTAATTTTCGCAGTTGGTACCTCATGTCTGTAACAGCACTTAGGAAATAATGTCCTTGGATTTGGCTCAAATGTCAACGGTCAACTGGGATTCTCTCCCTCTGAATTCAAGCGGTCTCATACCCCTAGGAAGTTTCCTCTTCAAGGAGATACGCCTATCTTTCTTATTGGTGCGGGAAAAGACTTCAGCTCTGTCTTGTGCAGTATGTATCATCCATAAAGTATCAGACAAACTCTTTATAGGCACAATGCTTGCCCTACAGCAGTGTATTTCCTTCGCGTGCGCCATGCACCCTAGGCTTGGTAGATCAAGTCCAGCCCGGAAACTGAGTTATCCCCTGTTCCAGGAAATATTACACTTGGTAGGACGCGGTGGTATCTTCTTTATTGTTGTAAATAAAGATGGCCTAATTTCTTCGTTTCAGAGCCAATACTGCATGTCACGGAGATGGGAACAATCCACTACACAAAACAGGACATTCCTCCCTTACAACAGGTGCGACAAATGAGCAATGGCAGTCGGTCCATTTGCCTTGCAACAGGTTCCACAGTTCTTGCTCCCAACTTCTTCCGTATTCACTTGGATATATAATCATATGTACAGACGACCTCATTATAGTTAGCAACGCGATTTCTCCGTCGTGGCATATAATTCCCATTCAAGCCAATCTGCTGTGCAGTTCAACCTTTTTCGAGGATCCGCTTATAATATGTCCAGGTTCCTCTCCTCCCATAATACCTTCTCCAGAATCCCTCCCGAATCGGAACTCACGCACCGCCACACAGGTCGTGATGCCCCATACCTGATGGGGGAACACGAAACAACCCCCGAAGAAGAACGGCACGTGCACAGCTCCAGGATAAATACAATGGTGCGCCGAACCACCTGGTCCCGGCCCGAGACCGAGGCCGAGACTGACGCGTGTGATGACGAAGATGCAGTGCTGGTGTCGGTCTCAGCGAGTTCCATGGAGTGGGGTGAGCTGGTGCCCACTGCGCATTACAGCAGCGACACCCCTGAGGCGAGATTGATCGGCGCCTGCTTCAATGCCAAGTCTCGTTTCGTTGTCACTCTGTAATGAATGTAATGTGGGAAAAAGAAAACCCACTTCCAGGAAGTCGGGGGTAAAAGAAAGAAAATACGGAATGAGGGGGCGAGGCTCTGGCTCTGTGCGGAAAACCACGCCTACGGCAGCGGCAACGAACAAGGGGTCGTCGATATGGGGAAGGTGGTTTGTGGCGTGCGGGGTTGTAGTCTGCGTTTCGGTGCTGTCTTTGGCGTGGTTCGTGGTCATTCCCGCCGCGAATTCAAATTCGCGTGGCTCGTCGGCACTTGCGGTCTTAGTCGTTTTGCACAACGAGGTTTCAATTTTTTGTTGTTTTTTTTTGACATACGTACTTCTTGTTCTCGTGTTGATGGAGCTCTTTTTTTTTTTTTTACATGCACTTGTGAAGGTAACAATGTCTGGCGCTATTCGCCTTATGGACGAGTTGTACCAACCTGGAGATTTGTGGTTGATCCATGTTCCACCTTCTTCAGACAACCTGCTGGCCATGCTGAAGGACTCGAATTATGGATCAAACCCCAAGGTGATTCCTGTTACCATACAGAAATTGGAATATGCAACAGTTTCTCAGGTATTTATTTGGGAATTGTTGTAGGATTCATCTGCAAATGATTCAAAGAAATCTCAATTCCAGAATGAAAGCTTAGGTACAAGTATCATTGGGCTTACTCCGTAAGGCACTACAAATGAATAAATATTGGAGGCATGCTCTACTGCTGAGTGGTGATAGCTATCCTCTCGTCTCCCCAAGCAAATTACGTGAGACAATGGCACTTAATCCACAGTCCAATTACATTGAAGCCACAAAGTGGTCATCAAAGCATGACAGAGTATTTTCGTGTCATGGTGTTGAAGAAGGTTCGTGCACTATCTTATACCACCAACAGTTTGAAAATTTGTAGGTGTATGGCCAGTCACCAACGCAACACTGTGGAGTGGCTCAGGGTGGTGGGCATTGTCACGCGAAGCGGCCGAGTACACAACATCTACCAGTGGGAAACCCCAAGACTTACTCGACTTTTTCCAGTGCTCCCGCTTTGTGGACGAGCATTACTTCCAGACCCTGATTGCTTCATCACCCATCCTACAACCAACGATAGTGGAACCCTTCAATTTCATGTACGCGGAAGTGATACCTGGAACCACAAACGCAGCCGTATTAGCCCCCTCGGATGCCGTTCACCTTGCACAAACAGGAATGTGGTTCGCCAGAAAAGTGCAGTCCACTGACACAGCCCTTGCCATTAAAAGCTCTCGCTTGTGACCTATGCCAGTACTGCCTAGCCACTCTGTACCCTTTTGTTTTAAGGAGAATAACATTGTGCAGTGGCCACTGATGTATCCATCAACTCATTGTGCTTGCTCCTCACTGTCATCATAAGTCCCAATGTTGTTGGTAACTATTCCACAGACAGCACCAAACACAAAACCACCAAAAAAAGCACGGAAAAAACCACTCCCTCGTGCACTGCCTGGCACGTTCCCTCCTTTTTTGGGAAATCTCTTGTAGAGTGATGACTAATTAAGGGTACTAATTCCCAACCTGGGTATATTGGGAAGGTGTAGTGTACCCTGCAGGACTACGAACCTATCGTATGAAAGGGATAAGGTATTCTCTTAATTCTTGTTGTATGATTTGTGCTTTGAGTGATGGTGATTTCAGTGCTCTTGTGTGTGTTTGAAGGAGGGGACTGGAGTTGTTTATTTTTCGCCAAACCCCTGTTGTTTTTGGTGACAAGTATGTTATCCTCATGAGGGTGGTCACAACAACAAACAACCTTATCATTTTTGTATGAACTTTAGCCTTTGAGGGCAGCCCTTAAGTCAGACAAAAGCTGTGAAATCACATTGTTGTGCATTCATCATATCTGGGTCAAAGGGTGGCTGTTTCTTTCCCTATCACTTTCCTGTCAAAAAAGCAACCCCACTGTACTAATAAGGAAGAAAAAAATAAAACAGCCACCTGGGTGGCTGCTGTACCAATGGGGAAAAGCCATTGTTTTTACTGTTTTTAACAGGTTTGAGTCTGCCACAGGTAGAAAAGGTGGACAGTTGGTACTTCTAAGGGGAAAATTTTTTTGTTTTGTGAAGAACATATGTGGACCCTTGTGAAAACAGCTGCCACCCCACACAAAACAAGTGCAAGGTAAATTTTTGTATTGCTACAGTGCATTATCCTTGTGCAACCTTTCTTTTCTTTTTCATCTTATTTCCAATTAGTTGTTTGTGTTTTTGGTTTGTTGGTGCCAAGCAGGAGATGGGGGGTGAGTGGAGGGGAGGGAGGAGAAGAAAGGTTGGTCTGAGCATCTTGGATGGCATTAATGTTGGGAGAGTTTGTGTGCTGGTTAAGTGTGGGTTTTCTTGTTTCTTGTTTCTTGTGTGTTGTGTGTTGTGTGTTGTGTGTTCTTCAGTGTGTTTGTGTCAGTGTTGGGCAAGTTATTCTGAGGGTGTTGGTGTGGGTTTGTGGTGGCCTCAGTGCAGGCAAAGCGTTGGTGTTGGTGGTGTTGGCTATTTCACAATTTATTGAATGTTTCAGAGAATGCCACTGTTGGAGCCACTAAGTTTGTGAAGAACAAAGAAAGAGATAATAATAAATAATTGTGGGTTCTGTTGATCTGGTACCATGCTAGTTCGAGAGGAATAGATCCTCTCGAGGAAGGATTCTGCAACTGTGACTTTCCAGCCAGAACAAACACCCTTCAATTAATTAGATTAATCAGATGCTGTGTGACAAAAAAAAAACCAGGTTTGGAAAGGATATTTAAAAAATAAATAAGGAGAGAGTGTGGAGTGAATGGGAGTGGGGAGTCCTGGATGGAAATATTCGTCAGACTGGCTACTATGAAGAAGGCTTCGTTAAGCTTGAAGTATGAGTGGCGCCAGTCTTCACTCAAGCACATCCAGTGCTTTAACCATGTGTTTGTATGTTCCACTACAATGCGGACCGCAGAGTGAACTTGGTTGAAAGTTGTCGGAGATGATCAAAACAGTAGTCGATGATTTCCCAGAGATGGTAGCGACATATGTCTCAGGGGATACAATGCTGCTTGATGCTCAATAGGGTACCACCTCAAAAAATAGAGCATCCAAAGGAGCCACTTGCCTTGATACCCTGTGTTCACAAAGTACTTCTCCCATACACACTGAGTTTGTTCTGGTGTTAAACCAAAGAGCATCTTAATAGAAGTTACAAAGGAAGTGTACACCCGGAAATACCTTAAAATCCAC
>JAHLWZ010001141.1:0-16669 GCA_020536535.1 Pelomyxa schiedti | reverse complement strand
CCATGGCCAGCAGCAACACTTGATTACAGTTCCATTTCACTCTTGTCATCACCTTTCTCATAGTCCATGTGAGAATAAAATAAATCCCCTTGGTTCTAAACTTGGTTTGTGTGCTACATATTAAAAAAACAACTAAAAAAAATGTTTGTCAAGGGAAGCCACAACAGCTAACACACTGAACATACTAATGGTGCCCGGGTTCTGTACATGGATTGTGACCTCCTTGCCCCTTTGGCTGTAACTCGCTCTGCTCCCATCACCCCCTTTGCTTGTTCCCCGTTACCTCTGCAATGCCAGGCAGCTTCTCGTGGCTCAGCCACCGCACTCATGGCTGAGCGTTGTACCCCTTTTTTCTTGGGTTCCGGGGTTCCGTACATGGATTGTGACCTCCTTGCCCCTTTGGCTGTAACTCGCTCTTCTCCCATCACCCCCTTTGCTTGTTCCCTAGTACTTTTGATCTTTATAAGCCTGTAACACTCCTCCCTCATCCATCAAAACAAACAACCCACAAATAGAACCAATAATAGTGTACTTTTCTTGCTCTTGTTGTATGGCTTTGCCATCACACAACAAACTACTCCCACACACAAGCACACACATAAAACCTCCCCCTTGTCCCCACACTGGTGTGCGTGTTTGTACTCCTGTTTTTTTTTTGTAATGATGCAGATTACAAAAACCTGGCAATGAAGTTGGTTGGAATTTTTTGCCAAATAAAGGCCAAGAGTCATTGAGACACTGAGAGAATGCCAAAGATGTGGTCTTACATCTTTTCAATGCAATGTTCATTGCAACCCATTTGGGGGTCATGTAGCCCAGGCTTGGACCAGTGGTTTCGGCTCAAAAACTCTGCGTTTTTCTGTTACTTGTACTTGTGGGATGTCCAACAGACAGGAGCGTTTACACAGGTAGTGCCGATGTACAAGCAAACATTGATTGGCGAGCACCATAGGAGAGAGACACTGAGCACAGCCAACACCCACCACACCCATTCGTCTTCCGTGGAGGGAGTTCCCCACAGCAGAAAAAAGAAACACCACCTGCTGTTGCGGCATTTCTGGGTCTCTTGATGCTTCACCTGATATTTTTGTATGTAATATCAAATTAACAATACCAAAGGCACAATTGGCGTGATTAAACCAGCCAATAAGCCTCATAGACCTTTCTCAAACTACACAAACACAGAAGCTTTCTCATACATGCATCACCATATAATTACTCCGTTGCAGCCCAGAAGAGACTTGAAATGTTGGCATACAGGTGGTACACACAAATATTGGATTTATTCATTCTATGATGGAGACAAAAACCTGAAGAATGGTAAGGAGTAATGAATCAGTTTCAAATGTGAGTGTAATCTGATCCCGATATTATACAACAATACAATATCTGGATGAAGTAAACCTGTAGACGATGTACAGCAAAATGAAACAACTTCCCCTTTGCTAGGTTTTTCTGCAAAAAAGGAGAGTAACCCCTACAATGCATCTGAGATCTCACATGTAGTTAGAAAATGGATGGCAGAAAGAGAAGCCTCTTAGATGTATATCGGCCAGGATGGTGGTAGAAAACAAAAGACACCTCCGCAATAATATTACCTTGGATTATTACGGGAAGCAAAAAAAGAAAGCAAAAGCAAAAGCAAAAGCAAAAGCAAAAGCAAAAGCAAAAACAAAAACACGCCAACCACCCCGACTGTGTAGTACCCTGAAAGATGATCTTGTACTTGGTTCCCTTGGGTCTTTCAAGGCCGACGACAAACGGAACTGGCGGGGAACACGATCCAATCGCGGCCGAGGATGGCCAGCGACGACGGGGTGAGCGCCGACGCCGCCGCGTCCACCGCACCGTCCCACAATCACACCAACCCCCAGCGCCACGAATTGGTCGCGTGCGTCCAGTTTGAATTCGATGTCCTTCACCACGTTGAAGTCGGCCGTCATCATCTTCGACTTCCCAGAAAACAACCACCCGGGTCTTTCAGGAAGTCTGTAGTCACCTGTCACAAGTATCGCACCGTGATGTATCCCACAAGCGCACTTGATTACAAAAAGAAGAAGAGACCCACAGCGGCAGGGTGGAGGAGTGTAGAAGAGCAAATGCTTTCGATTATTATTATGTTGAGAAATTTCTGTAACACGGAAGCCACTGACAAACATGTTGCACAGAACCAAGCCAGATACAGCATCGATGACTTTGATGGTGGTACCGTCATCCAACAGAACAGTTTCGTTCCCAAACCTCAATATCTCCCTTCCACTCTGTGTCCTATGTGTGTAGAACACCTTGGTTGGATCGAACACACAATACACCTCGATTTCACCACAGTCTCGTTCCTCGTGTATACAGGTAGCTGCATACGGCCCCCCAATCAGACATGTCGTACCAGTATGGTGAACTTCCCTCCTCTGACCAGTGCTCAGACAAATAAGCCCCTCATTTTGATAGAGAAGCGCATGGTCCATTCCCTCCCAGCACACAATGTTGTCAATGAATGTATCCTCACCGTCGAGGTCGGCCAACGGCAGGGGAGCATAGACCAACCTGTTCTCCGCAAAAGTGGCCTCCAGGTCCACCACCAGAACACCGCTCTCCAACTGAACAACAAGTGAGCCGTCACTCCCACCAAATGCCAGCCTTTTCACGCCCCCTGGCACGCTGACGCCCTCCATGCTCCTTGCCGTTCCCTGCTCGACGCCATCGAGGTTCCACAGAGACACGGTGCTCAGCACGTCCCCTCTCGGTGTGCCCAATGATGCAACCCAGTGCCTGTTGCTGCACCATGTTCCGGACAGGTTCGCTCTTAGTATGAGCTTCACGTTCCCAAAGTGATCGATCACACACAGGTCACTCACAGGGACATTGTCCCACAGGGGCGTTGTGGCGTGGGCATACACGAGGGCAAACCGGTCGCCACAACAGGACCGAGGACCGACCCAGTGGTAGAAAATGCGCACTGAGATGTTGGGGCCGAACGAGAGAATTGTGGGATGGCACACGAGGCCGAGCGTGGGCGACGTGCTTATCTTGACGTGCCTGGCCGCGCAGTCCCCGCCACTTGTGGGAAGCAGCGCAACGACAACGACCCTGGCGGGGAACACGATCCAATCGCGGCCGAGGATGGCCAGCGACGACGGGGTGAGCGCCGACGCCGCCGCGCCGCCGCGTCCACCGCACCGTCCCACAATCACACCAACCCCCAGCGCCACGAATTGGTCGCGTGCGTCCAGTTGGCATTCGAATTCAACACCGTTGGCCATAAAACTGTTTTTTCTTCTTCCATTGATGGAAACCGTCACCTTCCAAGAAAGGGGGGTTTGTTTTGATTGGTAGTGTTGCGACCTCTCCCTCATTTTAAAAATGAAATAAACACTTTTACTATGTTCCCCTGCAGAGAATAATCACCTAATAGTGCTTTTGCAAGTCAGATGTGTTGTAGTTCATTGCATTGTAGGACTTGAGGTGGCAGCACTTTGTCCTGCAGTCACTCCTCAGATCAGCAGTCAGCACATAGGCTATAAACAGAAACAGACCTCCACAAGGTAGGATAACAGCAATGGCCTGTGATGTGTGCAAGTCGTCATGCCCATTAACAGCCTCAATGATCCTTGCCACACTGCATGGAACCCACACCAGAACCATTGCCAGTGGGTATACAATGGTCTGCCTCAGAGCCAGTAGTGCCTTTCTGTGTGCGTGGTTGTTGTGGGGGTGTTTGTGGAGCTTGAAGAATGACACCCATAGCAGCCCCCTGAGCATCATTCCAACGTGGGCATACAGCACAATGGTCACACCAATGGCAATCCACTCTATCATGTATGTGTACACAAAACGGGCATACCATGGCTCCGAGTCAATCCAGCACCAACCACAGAGAAGCTCTACGTAACAAACTCCTGATACAGACCAGAGTGGTATGGATGCAATAATTAATCCAAAGGGCCAGACGAGAGCATGCATGAATATTTCTAGAGGCAGTCTTACTTCCTCAATGCACTCTTCTTTTGACACCCGGATGGCAGTTCTGTGATGTTTCAGTAAAGGTTTTTGGGTATTTGGGGATACCTATGTACAATAATGGACATTACTAGGACCCACAAACTGGTTGTCAAATTGAAAGCCGTCAAGAGGAAAGCTTTACTTATGAGTTTATTTGAAAGTGGTTGAGGAGGTACCTAGAAAAGAGCAAACCGGAGATGATTCCTCCAGCCTCTCGTCAGTCCAAATAAAGTAATTGCACATCAATGAAAAAGCAACTAGAGGATATGATATTGGGATCAGAGAACGACGCCTGATAAATAGTTTTAATCAACTGCGGTATATCAATTCATTAAGTGCCAATAGTTACTACAACAAGCGCCACTATCCACTCTTACTCTCTAAAAATTAAAAAAAAAAAAAAAAAAATCGGTTTAGCACTTAATATCAACAATACCAATAGCCTGAGATGCAGTGCAAGACATGTATGTCCTCCAGTGAAACATTCCCAGCTTCCTCAGCGACACTATGCTTCCCATAACGAACAAACACCCCGCCAGCGACACTATCGATAAAACCAACGTGGCCTCCGCAACCGCCACGTTGTACTCCTCATCCCCGTAGCTGATTGAATCACTCCCCGCCATCGACAGCTGACGCGACGACGACGTCCCATAATTCGGCGTCGCCGACAACGAGTCCCCACCGGCGGGCATCAGCGCACCCCAACCGTCTTTCTTTTTTGATCTCTTCCTAGAACATGTCAACCAACTGAGAGGCAGCCAACTTGGAAACAGGCCCTTCCGAAAAAGAAGCGGTAGTGGTACAGTGGGATCTAGCGGGGATGCGAGTTGGGGGGCGATACGGGTCTGGCAACCTCAATTATGTCGACTTCTCTCCCGACTTCTCGTGCGTACTTTTTTCTTTTTTTTTTCCCCGCCTACTTTTTCTCGTTGCTGGTGGCGTCTGCTTTTTTCATTTTTCTAAAGCAACAAACGACAGGCGAATCGTTGTTGGTACGAGCGGTGGATGCGACGTGTACGACGCGTCGTCAGCTGCGCGTGTGTGCGGTATCGCCAACGTGAACGCTACGGGGACAGGGGCAAACACGGGGATTGGGAGCGTGAGTGCGTGCGGGGTCGTGCCCCTGCCTCCTGCTACGAGCACTACAAGTGCTAGTACCAGTATCGGTGGCTATTTGGGGAACATTAATGCTACGCTGCAAATGAGCACAATGGTGGCTGTTGTGGGCTTTGGCGACCAGGTTTGCTTTTTTTTTCTTCTTTTATTGATTTTAAGTTAATGGGATGTTGGTTTTGTGGGTGTGTTGGTTGGTTGGCGATTTAACTTTGGGCCACTAGGTCGATTTGTCTCCCAGGGCTGTTACATTTTTTGATTGTGAGTCTCCTACTCCGAAAGTGGGAGATGTTGTTTTTCCTACGGTAATTTATGGCCTCAAGATTAACGTTAAACGGTAATGCCCCATGCAAAAACTTTTCGCTTTAAAATTCCTCTTAGCATTGTCGTAATTTTAGAGATGTGCATTCACATTCACGATTCGAATATGCAAATTCTTGGCTCTCTAGAAACTGATAGGAATACCAAAGGTAATTTCGTCTGTTTCCTGACTGTGACCACTTATGTGCTGAAATCAGGTGTATGTGCACTGTCGTATTTATCAGCCAGCGGAATAAATACTGGAGGGTTTGTTGCCTACGCAACTCCAAACGTTGGTGATGTAGGGATCTTCAATGCCGATACTCTGCAGCATGTTGTTACGGGAAAAGCTCATAACGGTCCAATTGCGGCCCTTGGTCTCAATCCGTGTGGGACTCTTTTAGCAACCGCTTCTCACAAGGTAGTCTCATCCAAAAAAGACAATTCCAGTCATATTGCCCAGGGAACAATTATTCGTATCTTTAGACTTCCAGATATGCTGAAATTAGCTTCCTTCCGGCGGGGCAGTAGCATTGCTACTATTGGATCTATTGCGTTTTCAAGTGACAGTTCACGTCTGGCTGTGTCTTCCGATACCGGCACCATACATCTCTTCAAGGTCAAATAAAACCTTTTTCACAAACAAATACTCAATCACGTGACAGGTCCCCGACCCCAATGCCCCTCCACAACCAGCAGCACCGCACTGGGCCATATCATATATAATTCCATCAGATTGGGTGTGTTCCTCATTTATGTTTATTTGAAACTCACTCTTCTTTTAGTGGGACCCTAGAAGTGAACAAGTAGCCAAAATACCGGGAGGAGCCGGAATTCCATGTGTCTGTGGAATTTGTGATGGTGGGACTTCCCTCGTTGTAGTGACAGGAAACGGATCCTTGTACAAATACCAAATGCCAACAGGCACTGCTGAGCTACCTATTATGTTGAAATCCTCTGTGTCTAGTTAATATCGGTACCATCCAATAAAATGTATTTGTTGTGTTTCCTACTCCAAGCATTTCTCCTCGATTACTGCTAGAGAAAAAGTTGTTGCAAATTCAAAGAGGAAAATTTTTTTAGTTGCAAAAAGAATACATAAAGAACATATGTATGGACCTGCTTTGATTTAATGTGGGAATGGTTACTCGTCATCAGGATCAAGGTCAGCAACAACAAGAGGGTTCTTCCGGCTATGCAGAATTGTATTTGGGTAAGTATACTGCGGGAATGGTTTATGAGGACATACGTTGTGGAATCGTCTTCATCGGAGGAAGGACTTTCTTCCTGAATCATAACAGGTGCCGTTTTTTTGGCCGGTTCTGCAGTCTTGGGCTTCTCTTTGGTTTTTGCTCCTTTCTTTGTTGTGGTTGGAGGAGGAGCTGTGGGGATGGTGTTAAAGAACTCATCATCAAGGTCAGTCTCCCCGGGGACAAAGTCCTCAGCATTTTCGACTGTTGGCTCTCCTCCAGTTGGTTTTGTTGCCATGGCCTTGAGTGCTTCAATGGCTTGTTTGTTTTGAAGTTAGCATTTGGTAGGAAGGGTGTGCCATACCTTTGAGTTCTTCTTCTTTTTGTTTTTTTGGATCCGGTTTCACTATCTTTGCAGGAGCGGGTTTTGCTTTTGGCTTCACTTCAGGTGGTTTTACCTTTGGTTCAGCTCCTTTTGGTTCTGGCACCTTTACTGGCTCCGGTGCGGATTTCACTTTTGCTGGTTCAGGTGTGGCCTTGGGTTTTGTGGGTTCAGTATTAGCTATTTTGAGGGGGGCTTCTGGTTTGGGTTTTGGTGTTGGTTCAGGTACTTTTGGTTCAGGTTTTGCTGGTTCAGGTGAGGGTTTTGGTTTTACTGGTTCTGGGGTTTTGACTAGCTCCGGAGTAGGGACTTTTGTTGTGGCTTTGTGTTCTTGTGAGGGCTCTGTGGTAGGCGTAGCCGGAGCTTTGGCGCCTGTTGGTGAGGACCCAGTTGTGGGAGGACTGGTTAGTGCAGGTGAGGACCCTTGCTGTTGAAGCTGACCGGAACTTGGCTGTCTTGGTTGTGTAGGTGGAGTTGCTATGTAAATTTGAGAAAGGATTTAATAAACTCTGGAAAGGAACCAGGATTCTTCTGCAAAGACTTCTTCGCTTCCAAGCTCTGAAGGTACCTGTCAAGTGGTTAGGGAGAGGATTTGTTAATCAGTATGTTTACATGTCATAGCTTTGGGCCTGTGAAAGGACAGTGAGTTCTTCAGAGACCTGTTTTATATCTGCGGAGTTACGTTCCAGTTGGCGCAGCAAATTTTGCCTCTGAACGGACGTTACGTTAAATACCATTCAACGGAAACTACCTGTATGTTCAAAAAAGGTAAATTGAAGAAAGAGGCTATAGTCTTCATTCCATAGCCATTTTTCATGCAGCACTCAACGTAAACAGTGAAGTTTGGATTCCGTTCTCGAACAAGTTCGCTTGCCTCCAAAGAGGATACCTGCCGATGTTCCTCCATGTCCATGAAGTTTGCCTTTGTTGTGATTAGCTTTTTTTTTCTCCATTGCATAACACATACGCATATAAGCACAAAAGTAGTTGGGGGAAGCTTGGGAAGTTCGCGAGTAATGTACTCAAATGTCCACCTCTTGGTGATATCGAACATGAAAACGACACCATCGGTTCCTCTCATTACGTCAATTGTTCCTTTTTTGAAGTTCAGAATAATTAGGAAAAAATGCCAGTTGTTTACGAGCATCCAGAGCTCCCACTTGGAACTGCCCAGTTTCTTGTGGAAATAAGATACTGATAATGAGTTTGAATGTAACCGTACTTATTTCAGGTTTCCCACTTTTGGGGGTAGATGGTGATTCCGTTGGTTCTTCCTCTACAATATCATCCTCTGTGTCCTCTGTTGGCTGATCAAGAGAAATTTTGAGACCCGCATTCTTCTTCTTGGGTTTCCCTTTATCAACTACATCCCAAACTGAAAAGATAGGTGAGCAAGAGCTTGACTTGGGTGGAAATATGAAGACCTTCAACTTTAACAATATCATCCGTTACTTTGAAACAGTCAGTAAATCAATAATCTTAGGGGAAAACTGGTGCCTTTATAGTCCCAGTTGATTGTTGCCACTTGAATTTGTTCCGTTGGATCGTAGTTGTACTGAAATTGCATTCCTTGGAGTCTGCGCCACAAACAGGTTTTACCTAAAAGAAAAGAGAGAGGAAAAGTTACCCCTAGGGGAAAAAAAAAAAAAAAAAAAAGACAAATTCTACCCGTGTTTCTGTCCCCACGAATCAAAACTTTCACTGTTTAATAGGCGTTAGAAAGCAACAACGAGTGAAATTATTTTACTGTTGTAGGCAGCCCCTTTGGCGAATTTGTGTTTCAACTCCCAATCCATCGGCTTTGTCGCTCCCTCTATAACATTTCTCGTCGGCAACAGTGCAAAAAAAACAAACGATTATGGGATGGGGGCGCACCACCACCAGTCGTCGACGACGAGGACGACGGCGCCGCGTTCGGGGCGGCACCCCCTGCTCCTGATTCACCTTGTCCCATGATACCGTTTCACTCGTCAGACGAGAAGAGGGAACGAACGAAGCGACGTAGATCTACGTCTTCTTATTTTTTTTTTTCCTGTTTTTGATGAAGAGAAAAAACAGCCCCCGTCCTCAACCAGTCCACTGCCACTCATAAACAACGCTGTGTTTGGCGGAGCCGGGATTGTGGGCCAGGGAAGGAAGGTGAACCTTTGTGGCTCGTTTCACCATGTGCCTGCCATCACCTGCTCAATGACACTGACAGCAGTGGGCTGGCCTTGTTCGGCTGCAAGCCTGTACCACCTGAGTGCCTCCCTCACATCCCTGGTTCCAATGCCTTCACTCACCGCATAGCACACTGCCAGGTTGAACTGTGCTGTGGAATCACCCTCTGAACCACCTCCTGCTGTTGCTGAAAGGGTGTACAGCCTGAATGCCTCAGTCAGGTCCACAGGAACGCCATAGCCACGGTTGTAGCACAGTGCCAGGTTGTTCTGGGCAGTGGTGCTCCCTGCTTTGGCTGCCTGGCGGAAGTATTGCACGGCCACGGAGTAGTCTTGAGGAATGACATCCTCCCCATTGAAGTACATCAGCCCCAGAACCTCCTGGGAAACACGGTCACCCTTGTCAGCTGCGAGTTTGTAGAACTTCACAGCAAGGGCTGGGTTCGGTGTTGAATTGCGAGTTCCATTTCCGGCCCTCAGTATGTCAGCAAGTTCCCTCTGTGCCAGTGTGTCACCTTGTGCAGCAGCGAGGCGGAACAGCCTCAGTGATTCCTCTGGGGAAGTGCATGCCTGCAGGCCCAATTTGCGCTGTGACCAGGCGTCTCCTTGCTCCACAGCCAACTTCAGAAGCCGTGTTGCCTCTGCTTCATCTTTCTTCACACCACGGCCATATTGATAACAGAAAGCCAAGTTGGCGTATCCATACGAATTCTCCTGCTCACAGCTCTTTTGGAACCAGCGAACAGCCTCCTCTTCGTTCTTTTTGACACCATACCCATCCTTATACATGAGTCCAAGGCATACCTGTGAGCTGGAATGCCCTTTCTCAGAAGCGGCCAAATAGTATTTGTGTGCTTTGGCAAAGTCCTTTTCAACGACGCCTTGCCCTTCATCATAGAACCATCCAATATCTGCAAGAGCGAGGCTGAAGTCGTAAGGCTCGCACTCCAAACCCAACATGAAAGACCCACTCTTGTTCTGGGGTGTCCCAATGCCATGGAACAAACAGCACCCTTTCAGGCATGTTGCAGCACACCACAGGGCCTTGGCCTCTTCATAATTGCGGATTTCACTAGCTGTCATTCCTGCCCTGTTCACATCAAGCCTGGGCTTGTTCAAGGAAGCTGCATCCAGCACCTCTTTGGCGAACCGCAGTGATTCAGCAGAACAGTTCTTTGCCGCGATTCGCAGCCCATCAGGGGGAAATACAAGGTGCGGCCTGTATTTCCTGAAAAGTGACGGCTTCCCACTGTACACATACCTCAGCACCAGCAGCGCCAGTGCCCTCCACTTCCCCCCACATTGGACACCCATCCCTCCCATGCACCCTGAAGTACTGCTGCCTGTGGCCGCACTCGAGCCACCACTACCGCCGCAGGCAACATCAACAGAATCTTCATCATCAACATGTGTTGATTGGGTCAATTGTAGAGGCCAGGAGGCCGTTCAAATCGAACGACCACCGGCACGCCTGCCCAGGGCGACTTGTGGGAGGAGTCCCGTGCGCGTGCTCCATGGCGTCGTCCATTGCGGACGTTGTTGTCGTTGTTGTTGTTACCAATGGCGACGAGGAGGAGGAGGAGGCACGGAGGAGGAGGAGATGCAAGCAGGAGTGGTAGGCACCGTCGTAGTCGCCAAGGCCGAGTGACGTCACCAATCCAAGTCCTGCTCCAATCCCCCCCTCCACCCCCTCCTCCTCCTCGTTGTTGTTATTGTTGGCGGTGTCACCATCCCCCGGCTCCTTCTCGGTGCCACCCGCAGAGGTCCCTTCGCGGTACATTTTACAACACAAAAAATCAATTTCAATCTGAGGGATGTAACGGGTCTAAGAAGAAAAAAGGATTTTGGTGGTGAAAATGTCACACCGTGGAAATTCAAGTGCGAACAGACAGAAACCAGTGAATGGTTCAATCACCATGACCTGTGATTGAGAAGAACCAAAGATGAACCCTGATTCAGACCGTACTTCCTCTTCCAGACATGAGTAATAAGAAGAAGAGGATACAGCGTTGGACACAAGAACTTTCCAGGGGTTGGTGGGATCGTTGCAGTCACAGAGCATTATCGTGCGCAACTGACTTTGATTCCTAATGAGGAACACAGAGTCGTTGACAGGTGAAAATGAAAGGAACGGGGAAAGTGGTGTGACGCGACCACTTCCCTCTTCCACTGCCATCCCTCTCTTTTTCGGAGTACCATAGAGGAATCCTGTGCAGATGAAACAGCGAACACCACTTCTCTTCCTCATCACAAATGCAGATGTGATGCCAAGAGTGGATACTGATTCTACTTGGCAGGCAGTGGTGCTGACAACACAGAGAGAACCTGTTGTGTTGGTCTGCTCCACATCAATCACCACCAAGGACGGCTGCCCCATCCCCACCCTCTTGTTGATGACGAGCAACAATTCATCAGGCCATCTGTTGTTTAACTTCATGAAGACACTATCTGGGTCCTCACCATCGTCAAAGTCCAGCAGTGGGATCCTGAACTGCCCACAAAAAGTTGTGGACCTGTTGTTGCTGTTGAAGCAGTGAAGCTGGAGAAGATTCCTGGCACCGCCACCCTCGGCACCAAGCGCAACAATCCACTTGTAATTGACAGCATCACATCTGCTGTTGTGGAAGCACATTGGCTCCTCAAAAAGGTCCTTACCAAATCCACCGTCGTAGCCACTGTGCCACACCCACTTGCGACCTGTTGCCGGATGGTATAGATTCCGATAGGACATAAGGCACATGTTGTGGCGCACCCACAGGGTGCTGACGCCAGCGGCCCTGTCCTCTACCTCATCGCCCACGATGCTGAGCAGCAGCGGCGACAACCTCACGCACAGGCACCTCCGTGTGAGACCCCCTTGTGACGACGACGACGAGTGCGGCGACGAGTGGTAGTAATCGTTAGTGTTGGCAGCACCAGCACTTCCTTCCCTTCCGTCATCATCATCTTCACCACCATCATCATCACCACCATCATCACCAGCGGCGGCTCTTTCCTTTTCTCTGCCCTCGACCTCGAACACAAACACCCGGGCGGTGGACACGACCATGTCCCGCACCAGCCTGGCCACGACGTGCCCCCACGTCGCGAGTGCGGCGGCGCTCGCCGTTGGGGTCGTCGTGGCTCCCGGCGCGTCGTCGCTGTGTTGCTGCTGTGGTGTGTGGTTTTGCAGTCGCTGATGTTGTTGACCGACGACGCAGGCGGACGCCAAAGCGCCAAGTTGGTCGCGAGCGCGCAGTACGACGTGGTGGGGGCCTTTGGCAAACTCCATTGCCGGGTCGTGTTGAGGCCACATTGATTTCCCCAATTAGAGTAGCCCCCTTAAACCCTTAACGAAAACCCGAAAGCATATATGCAGCAGGTTTTTTCCCCCTTCAAGTGTCGCATTTCCGGCAATTAAGGTGTGGGTGGCATACTGTCCACACAGGCCAGTGGTTCCAAAGCACCACGTCACACGTCACAGTTTTGTGTTGGCCAACGATCAAATTCGAACTTATTTGGGATCACCTTATTTGGGATCACCTTTAACTAACTCAATTCACAGCAAATCCAATACAACTTGTGTTCTCACTTATGGCAGAACATGGATACTTACCAAGGCTGGATTGGCTGGCCAGAGGTTTAATTCTGGCCCTTCAATAAACATTTCACACAATGTCAAACAAACCTTAGTTATAGTTTTAAATAAAGACAACAATTTCGTAGTGTACATACTAGAAGAGAGGAATATCGTTTGTTTATCAGCGCTTCTGGTGTCTGTCCCTAAAATTGCTTTTTGTGAGTTTTCCGCTGGGAAGGTACATCTTGTCAGATAGCGCCAGTGAAGAGATGTCTGATGGAAAGATTAACAAACTTGAAAAACGAAGTTATCAGCAATACAACAGTTTTATGTTTTAATAATTCAATCCATAGAACTATGTAAGAATAGTAACAAAGCTTGCCGCAAGTAGTAGAGATACTATGTCGGGTCAATTGTAATTTCCCGCGGTACATCAACTCAGAGGTTGTAGGATCCTTCCAATCTTGGTGATTTCGCCATGATGAAAAACAGTGGCCACAAGAGATACCAATCCTTCTAATTCATAATGCTGCGACATGGGCAAATGGAAGGTCCTAAAGGGTGTTGGAATCCAAGGCCATTGGAAAGAAGTACATTCCAGTTGTGTGTTGGAATCCTGCAATACAAACATGCAACAATGTGGAAAGTCCTCTCCCTGTTTTGCGGAGTTCGTGTACTCAACCGGATATTCCCAGCACTGAGGCGCACATTTGTGGCACTGGCAACATGCATCTTGCAACAGGATTAGTACATAAATGATGGGAATCATGCATACATACAGCAAGTGTTCAGACAAGCGTGTAATGCTAACATGCAAATCTATGTATCAAGTGCAACTCTATTTATTCATTTTGTTTCCATTTGTTTTATTGCCTTGTATTTGCGTTTTATAAGCAGTTAATGCTCATAGAGGTTGAAGAATTACTTTGAGAAAGAAATTTTCAATTTAATAGTCATTGTAAACAGAATACATAGAGTAGAGTTATTGTAAACAGCACCCCCCGGGCAGGATGCACGTGCACATCTGGTACTGGAGGTGTCACGTCTCGTGTGGCACATGGTCCATGGCTCGACAGCACAACACCCGCCGCCGACTACGATAACGGCCGAGAATGCTCTTGGGTATTGTCCGATGACCACGCGCCACTCATCGTCATCGTCGTGGTCGGGGTGGCGACGTTACACTTTTAAGGGCTGAGGCAATGTTCCCGCTCGTCGCACTCGTGTGAAAAGGGTGCTCAAAACCATCAACAGGCAGATTCCAGTGAACGGCTCCATCACCATGACCTGTGATTGGGAAGAACCAAAGATGAACCCTGATTCAGACCACGTGTTGAATCGTGTAGATGAAGAAGAAAAGTTTTCAGCATTGGACACAAGAACTTTCCAGGGGTTGGTGGGATCGTTGCAGTCACAGATCATCACCTCACTCAACTGGCTTTTATTCCTGATGAGGAACACAGAGTCGTTGACAGGTGAAAATGAAAGGAACGGAGAAAGTGGTGTGACGCGACCACTTCCCTCTTCCACTGCCATCCCTGTCATTTCCGGGGTATCATAGAGGAATCCTGTGCAGATGAAACAGCGAACACCACTTCTCTTCCTCATCACAAATGCAGATGTGATGTCAAGAGTGGATACTGATTCTACTTGGCAGGCAGTGGTGCTGAAAACACAGAGAGAACCTGTTGCGTGTGTCTGCTCCACATCAATCACTATCAACACTGGCTGCGCCAACCTCTTGTTGATGAATTGCTCGTCAGGCCATTGATTGTTCAACTTCATGAAGACACCATCTTGGCCCCCATCATCACTGAGGACCTGTGGGATCCTGAACTGCCCACAAAAACTAGCAGAGCTGTTGCTGCCGTTGAAACGGTAAAGCCGGATGGCATACCTCCCGTCAACGTCAGTTCCAAACGCAGCAATCCACTTGGAATTAACGGCATCACACCTGCTGCTGCGGAAAAGGTACACCCCATCATCACCCTTGTTGAATCCCGCAACATCGCCGCTTCGCAGAACCCAGTGACGGCCCGTTGCCGGCCCGTCGGCATCAGGGTCCAGTATCTGGTTGTACATCAGGCACATGCTGTCACGCACCCACAGGTGGCTGACGCCGGCGGCCCTGTCCTCGACATCACCCACGATGCTGAGCAGCAGCGGCGACAGCCTCACGCACAAGCACCTCCGTATGAAACCCCCTTGTGAGTAGTGGTAACTGGTGATGGTGGCTGCGCCACTTGCCGCTCCTCCTCCTGCTCCTGTCTTTTTTCTGCCCTCTACCTGGAACACAAACACCCTGGCTGTCGACACGACCACGTCCCACACCAGCCTGCCCACGACGTGTCCCCACGTGGCGAGTGCGGTGGTGGCTCCCGCGTGGTTGTGGTCGTGTTGCGAACCGCCAACAACGGCCGACGCGGACACCAACGCGCCAAGTTGTTCGCGAGCACGCAGAACGTGGCCGCCTGTGAACGCAAACTCCAACGCCATTTTGGCTGAATAAATATTAAAAGAGGTAGGTCCCAAGGCAAATCGAATTGTTTTGTCATGGTGGAGTTTGTGGGTATCGATTTCCTCTGTGAACCTCAAAGAACCTCCCGGACCCTCTTTCTCCCAAGGAACGGAAGTGATTCGGCTTCTCGCTCCTGTGAATTGTTGGCATTGCCAATTTGGAATTTGATTTCAGGACGATTTTAATCAAAACAATCGTTTTTTCCCCTTGTAATCAGATTGTTTTGTGAGCACACAGCCTCAAACAGTAATTGCAGCATCATCACCAGAACAACTAGTGTTGTTGTTTGTCCAAAGCACACAAAAAGCGAATTTATTGTTGTTCCTGTTAATACCGACAACGACACGCGATCCAACATGCAGCATTTCAGGGAATACTTGCCCTCAGTGCTGCGAGTATGTCCTTGCCTGTTTTCACCTGCTTCATCACCACGATAGAAGTGGGGTGACCCTGTTCAGCAGACAGCCTGAACCACCTGAGTGCCTCCCTCACATCCCTTGTTGTTGTTGCCCCCTCCTTCATTGCATAGCAGGCGGCCAGGTTGAACCTGGCTCTGTGGTTCCCACGTGTTGCTGAAAGTGTGTACAGTCTGAATGCTTCCCTCATATCAAGGGTAACACCACACCCACGGAGGTAACACAGTGCCAGGCTGTTTTGTGCAATGTGGCTCCCTGCGTTTGCAGCCTGCCTGAAGTATTTCACAGCCAAGGGGTACTGCTGAGGCACCTCCTCACCAGCACCCTCGAAATACATCAGCCCAAGACATTCCTGAGCGGCAAGGTCACCCTTTTCAGCAGCCAACTTGAAGAATTTCACAGCAAGTGTTGGGTTGGGCAAGTGAGAAGTTGTTCCTTGTCCAGTCAGAAATGCCTTCGCGAGTTCCCTCTGTGCCAGTGTGTCACCTTGTGCAGCAGCAAGGCGGAACAGCCTCAGTGATTCTGTGGGGCCCACTGATGGCTGAAGCCCCAATTTTCGTTGTGACCACGGGTCTCCTTGTTCCACAGCCAACTTCAGCAACCGTGTTGCTGTTTCTTCATCTTTCTTCACACCTTTGCCAAATTTGAAGCACAAAGCGAGGTTGGAGTATCCATAGGAATTATCCTGCTCACAGCTCTTTTGTAACCAACGAACTGCCTCCTCATCATTCGTTTTCGTACCACGTCCTTCCTTGTACATGAGCCCAAGGCTCACTTGTGAGTTGGCTTCTCCTTTCTCAGCAGCAGACAAATAGTACTGGAAGGCCTTTGCGAAATCCTTCTCAGCACCACCTTGCCATTCGTAGTACCATCCAATAGCAAAAAGGGATGGCCCGAACCCATAAGGCTCACACTCCAAATCCAGGAGTAATGCCCCACTCCTGTCCTCAGGTGTTCCGATGCCATGGAACAAACACACCCCTCTCAGGTAGGTTCCAGCACACCACATGGCCTTTGCCTCCTCGTACTT
>JAHLWZ010001140.1:0-16674 GCA_020536535.1 Pelomyxa schiedti | reverse complement strand
CCTTGTCAATCTTGTATCTCTAAAATTGTTCGGCTTTCACGGAAATGCATGAAAAAGAAAACAGTCCTGGAAGGAAAAAGAAAAAAAAATGACGTCGCAGGGAACCAACGCCACGGCCAAGCCGCTGCCCACGACTCCGCCGTCGGTGTCGCCATCTACGGCAAATGGCGGCACCAGGCCGCACCCCCACCCGCAGTCGCAGCCGCCGGCCCACGGGAGGCCCCAGCCTCCGCCCCACCCGCACCCCCCTTCCTCCTCGTCTCCTCCTTCTACCCCGCCAGCGACGGCGGCGCCCACGGCCACCACGGGCGCGACCACGCCGGCCTCCTCGGGGCCCGGCGGCGGGCCGCCGTGCCGGCCGCCCCCCATGAACCCCCAGCAGCAGCAGACCAAGCACCACTCGCAGAGCAGCCCTCCCGTCCCCACCGGCGCCCGCTGCTCCGCGCCCCCGCAGTCCCAGCCGCGCCCGCAGCCCAAGGACACAGGAGCCTCGGCCGCCAAGACCCCCAAGCCCTCCTCCGAGTCGCAGGGGCGAGGCGACCCCCCGCCGCGGGCCCTGAGCCAGTCCCAGAACCCATCGCTGCAGACGCAGTCTTCGGCTCAGGAATCTGATGGGGATGGCTCCGGGTCGGCCTCTGCCTCGGCTCCGAGGAAATTCACGGCCCCGCCCCACTATATGAGGGTCCTGCCGGTTTCTGCTGCTGAATTCCCTGTCCTGAAGAAGAAGTCTATCAATTCTGCTTCTCCAGGTGCTCATAGTGCAACCCCTGGTAATGTAGCGGACAAACCAAGTGACAAGGAAAGCAAAGGTCCCAGTTCTGCCGGAATTGCGCAGGCTGACTCTGAGCCGACACCTCAGCCAGTTGATGAAACTAGTAAACCGCCTAGAGTGGCTGACAGTAGTGTGCCTTCAGAGAAAGAGAAACTTTGTCAGTCTGCAGATGACAAGGAGTCACCCTCATCCGCAAATGGAATGACAAACAAGGATACGGATACTACAAAAACAACTACAACAACAGCATTTTCAGCTGAAACCACTACACAAAGGCCTGTAGATACTGATGATACATCACAAAGCACGAAGCCCATATCAACGACTTCACAACTAACACCAGAACCATCCCATAAACTTAAGCCACAGACTGAGAACGTATGTGTAAAATACTTTAGTCACTACAAATTCTCCCTGCTAAATTGATGCCTTGATAGAGGTTGGCATGTCTCCGTGAGATTATTGATTGGGAGAAGAAGTATTTAGTATGCTTAAAAAGCGTTAGAGAGGTTTTCTCTTCAACTATTTCCATGAAATAACTCCATAAAAGGTATATTTGAATCAAAAGGAACTTATTGTACTAGTTCCCCCTGACTCGATACCAAAACTCGACTGTGTTTCAGAAATTATCAAAGTAGGCGGCCCTTCACTCAGACTTTTATACCATTGATTTTTTTCCTTAGAGGCATGACGGTTTTCTTCCCAGATTGGAAGAAAGAATAGTCCAGTGGTCTGATAGTTCCCTTATTGGAGATTTATTGACAGAACTTGTAATTTCCTCAAAAAATCTTTGTCCTGCACTCACGCTGCACAATTAGTTTTCTCGAGCAGATGCCTATCTCAGTTATGGTAATACATATTCGACTGCAATTAAACTGTTGGAGCAGCTCAGTAAAGACCCGACTTTGAATTCATTTTTTCAGGTAAGCCCCACATTTCACAGTTCGTGATGTGATGACTTCAATAGTCCTGTCCAGAGAACCCTGACAAAATCCTCTCTCTCAAAGACTTACTCTCACTTCCAACAGTGCATCTTGAACACTACTCCCGTGCCATCAAGGTTTTTTACTTTTTCCTTTTTTTAACTTGATGGTTACTCACTTGTCAGATACTGACATGATTTTTCTGCAGACACTTCTGACCAGTACGGATCCGTTTCACGAAGATTATTCCAAACTACAAGGTGCAGAACTGCTTGTACAAGTAAAGGCCTTTTTCGTAAGATGGGTGCATAACTGGTCTAAGGCGATTTCCCTGCATGTCGAGGATGCTCTACACGAGGATGACAACAAGACCGTACTTACACAAATACAATCCCGATTGAACTCTCTGGTTACAGGAGTTAATGTAAGTAAAAAGTTCTGCATCCACATAGTAACACCAGCACCATAGATACTTGCACCTAATCGCAAATTTCTAAAAGAGGGTGAAGTATTCAAAATCAGTGCAAACGCGAGCAAAGCAGCAAAAGCTCGCCACTGTTTCCTTTTCAGTGACATCTTGATTTATGGAGAATTTGTTGGAGGAGGTGGATTCCTGTTACACATGATGCTGCCACTTGAAAAAGTCTCTGTAGTCAGTCTTCCTTCAACAAAGAAGACCCCTCACGCATTTTCTGTACTTTCTACTTCTTCCCTTGATTGCACTAAAAGACTTCTCATTAAGGTTTCCACGACCCATAAAACACTATCCTTTGCAACTGCAACTGCCGAAGAAAAACAAGGCTGGATGGATTCCATCCGCACCACGATCGACGACGTAAGCAAGCCCTTTGCTTATTTCAGCTATGTGCAGGAATTGTAAATGACACTATTTCCACCAGCTTTCCAAACGACGTTTGACACTTTCTCGTGTAACCAAATTCGATGATGGTTCCTTTGTTCCTGAGTTCCCCATGAATCCCCTGGACTCATTTGTAGCCCCAACCTGGCAGGTAATCCTATGCCAACAAAACCAAACCATTTCACAATCACTGAACAGCCCGATAACGAAGCCAGCAACTGCACAGTATGCTCTAAGGAATTTACTCTAATGAACAGAAGGGTCTGCACTAAGGTCTTTTCAAAATTTATCTAATTTTCCACAGCACCATTGCCGGTTCTGTGGCAAAGTTGTTTGTGCAGTGTGTGCCAAGAACAAAAAGGCTGTTCCTGGCACCACCTCACAACAGAGAATTTGCACAGTTTGCTTCCCCAAATTCCCGTAGGAAATCCTACACTACAGAATACAAATATTGTACCAATAGAAATCTTTTTCCATGTCTTAGCCTACCAGGTTTAATACCCTATGTATGTTGTTGCAGCCGTAGAGTGCTTAAATTCTTGGAGCGACTGGTCAATCTTACCCCACCTTGCAAGGATTGCTGCTTTGGCCCAGTTACGAAAATGAAGACTATAGAGGGGTAGAGTGTCCATAGACCAGTACTGAGTGGTTCTCCAAAATGCCACTTTGTGGAGCTCCAACTTCTGGTCCTCCTGCCGTTCTGTAGTATTTTGGTTGGAAAATTGAATGTTACCTTGCCTATTGGGGGACTTACTTTTTACTTTTGGGTCACAGAGTAGCAACTGCTCTTTCCAAGAAGGAAAGTGTAAAGTGAGCGAACCAAGACAAGCGCATATCCTTCTGGCTGCTTCATTGGGAATTGTGAGACGGCCAAAGGCGTACAATGGGGTATTGAATCTCTTGGACACAAGTGATACGACACAAAGTGTGTGCACAATCCCATCTGCAAAAATCTACATTACCATGTTTTAGATTTTAATTCAAGATTTACTCCTAACCTGATTCTTGTGGCACTGGCATATACAGAACTGAAGTGCACAGGTGAGAATATGAACCAGCAACTCATCTGGTAGTGATAGGAGGGTAACCTGACAAACCGAATGAATTTTCCGTGATTCAGCTTGGATGTTGTCAATAGGAGGAAGTCCATATTGACACTTCATTCGGGGTACGCAAAGTAATGTGTCTCGACGATAACGCCTGTAAATATCGATTAAGGCGATAGCACTACCCCAGAAATCACAAGCCTCACAGGCCTGCTCTTAATGTGAATTGCCTGGGTATTCACAAGAGACATAATGGACAAGTCGATTGCATAACCCTTAAAAGGTGCAATTATGTTGAATACTGTGCGGGAATAGCAGAAGTATCGCCCGTAAGTTTTAGTTATATCTGCGTTCACATAGCTCTCGAAAGGTACCCACCCGTCTGTATCTCAGGTAATAAATTCCAGGAAGCGAGTAGAATACTTCCAAAAAAAAAAGGTACGGAGAACCTTACATACATACGTCGTGCTGCCAATACCACCATTCACGGTTCTCCACATCCGAACATTGAGGAACACCACTCTTGAGAACCAATAACTCAATTGGGTCACATTTCAGCCTATGTGTTGTGATCCACGGCCTCCCATAAATAGACACGTCCACAGCGGCCGCCGCTCCTCCTCCCGCACCCATAATGCCTTCATTGCCACACGTCGTGGCAGTGGCAGTGGCGGCAGCGTCCGCCGGCGTCGCATCGCCGCAACCAGAGGGGATTATGGGGCTGAACACCACAAAGACCAAGGACGGAGACACGCCCTGCGAAACAATCCACGAGGCGGCGGCCTCGGCAAGGGGCCTGGCTGAAGCGTGCTTGTGGCGAACGCGCACGGGAGCAGGCACGTCCTCCGAGCCGCGGTTGTGCGACAGGGCTGTGTAGTATAAAACCGACGAGCACATTGCCTAATTAGACAAACAGAAGATGTCAAAGGGTATTCTGAGCACTCCTGGTTGTCGGCGGGCGCTCTTTCAGTATGCCACTTGCCTCTGGCAATAGGCCTATTGAACTAGCGCCCACTTGCAACAGGGCGTTGTGCTAATTCCTCTTACTCTGGTTGTATTTGTGTGGTTTGATCTGCAGCTAGGTGCGTATGGATCCTGAGTCAATGCAATCATTTGGGGTGCTTAGAATACCCTCTGGGTTTTAGATCATCGCTGGGGCCTGTAATGGTGGCCAATTTTGTTGCAGGAATGAAGATGGGATGTTTGAGGATTGGATGAATATGTGTGAAGAATGTGTTGGAAAGAAAAGATATTGGAAAGAGTGCCCTGTGATTTTTCCCAACATATACAACAGGGCCTCGACACAATACCACAACCAGACAGGGCCAACAAAACCGAGTATCAAGCCATCAACTAGGGTCAAGCTCTGTCCCCAAAAATTCTCCACAGAGTGCCAAGTGTCAAGTGCCCAATGCAGTGGAAAGGAAATCATTCCCGCCTTCACATGAATGGCGTCGGTTTCCCTGTAGAATACACGCAGAAATAACATCACAAAGGAGTCCGTATTAAACTGTATATCATCAAATTCTATCTATTGTGAATACAAAAAAAAAGAAAAAATGCTAACCTGAATCCTCGAAAACCACATAAGAGATAGTCTGCTTAAGGGAACAAATGTCTTTTTCCTCTTCCGGTACTTCTATAACCCCGTCAATTGGATCTGTACAAAGAGAGCATCATCGTTAATACACCAGATGACCAAAAGTAGTAGCAATGAAAACGTACCACCAGAAGTTAAAGGTTTTGTAGTTTCATTCACCGTCTCCGAAAGGTTGTACTTCCACATCCCTGTCTCGTCGGCACCACTCAAGACACCAGGTTCAACAGAGTCACAATCATTGTCGCCATAGCTCCTGCCAACAACGATACAACAACAAGCCCAAAGCAACAGACGAAGCATTCGGCTGATTCCTGCTACTTTGTGATGGAGATGAATCACACACTAAGCTTCCGCTTCCGAACCTGCTGGATGGCGATAGTACTGTTCTTCAGTTTGATCCACGCACTGTTCAGGAGAACTCGCTCCCATGGTTCCCGAGCGGTGCCATGATCATTTTTGGAGAAAAGCATTGAGATCATCAGGCGGTTGTAGAGGTTTCGTTGTGGGCGTATGGATGCGTTGTACGTTCCTCTGAGGGTTCGTTTTGCGGACAACAAACGAAGGTACAAAGTGCCTTGAGCTCCGAATCGACGCTCTTTTCTTGTTTTTTTTTTTTTTTTTTTTTTCCCCTTCTTCGTCCAGTCCAACATTGGCCAATGCTCAATTGAAAATTCCCGGGGTAGGTTCAATGACGGTGTCGTAAACTTAGATCTGAGCTATATCACCGAAAGGATTATCGCCATGTCGTACCCCGCTGATGGTGTGCATGGAATCACCTATTATCATGACACTTGGCCCTTTGGTTTCTTTTGCCAACACTAGTGCGTTAAGGAATGGAAAGCACGTATAGAAATTGTATTGATGATGTAGCCGCGATGTTGAATGCCCGACACCCAAAGCACTATCTCATATACAACCTCTCTGGGAGACTTTATGACGCAACCAAATTCCAGCACAACGTTCGTGACCCCCTCTACCACTTCTTCTTTCCAGAAACACTCTCAAATAGGTAGAAACGTGGTGCAGCTTTCCGGATCACCACGCCCCTCCCTTCACACTCTATTTGCACACAATTTGCCACATGGGGATATGGCTGCTATCCGACCCATTGAATGTGGTTGTTGTGCATTGTCAGGTCTGTATTGCACTCATCGAATTTTGGACGCTCATTACTTCTACAGGCAGGAAGGGGAAGAACAGGAACAGTTATCTCGGGATTCCTACTGCTATCAGGTTTTTTTTTATTTTATGCATATCATATCATATTTTATTTTATTTTTGAACACTGTAATAAACCAGACAATTTAGGCCTCTTTCAAAAAGCAGAGGATGCTATGACATACTTCTCCAAAATGAGGTTCGACACCCCAGATGGAATTTCAGGGCCAAGTCAAAAGAGATATGTGAGATACCTCACATCGGTTCTGTATGGAGGTGTGTTACCGCGAATAACTCCGTTGAAATTAAGGGAGTTGACCATTGTGTGCATGCCACAGGTTTTTTTTTTTTGTTGTTGTTTTTAGATTTCCCAAACAACTAACTGTTAGATAAGATTTCCCAAAGTACACTCTTTGTAAAAAGTGGGATCACGCCTGTGATTTCCGTCTTTGCAGTACGGAGAAAAAGTTCTAAGTGTGTCTTTACATCACTAGGAACAACGTAAGCTTTTCATCCATTTGAATGACAACTAACATACAAATAGATTCTTCGAATCTGGAAATACAGTAACATTTCCAATGGGCTGTATAGTTTGGGGTGATGTGCTGGTGACCATTGGTCATGCCTCCATGCTGGGCAGGTTGTTTTAACACAGCAAAGAGCTCCATTCACACTTTGTAGGCTGGAGCCTGTTTGTAGGTTCAATCTACACACAGGCTTCTTGACTTCTAAGATTGTTTGCATGAAAAAACCCGATATAGATGTTGCTTGGAGAGATAAACGGTTCTTCAGAATATTTGCATTTGATGATGTCTTATGTTTAAGTAGCTTCCAAGATTCTTTCGCTATCAAACTCCGCTTTGAAGACGTGGATGTTTCTCTGATCGACCCGCAGGCATCTTCTGATTTTATACTGGTATCTGGAATTGTCGTGATTTCTCTGATTGGTTTCGTAGGATGAAAATGAACATGATCGCTTATTGGAAAAAGTACTCCAAGCTGTTGTGACTTATAATCCAGGTGTTTGTTGGTTTGGCGATAATAGTGCTGGTAAGTTGTGAGTTAAATTTCTTACGTTGTTAAAGCCATATCCAAGATCAAATATATGCTGCTAGACTACAGGCATAAATGAGAACTATATTTCCTCTAACTTCCCGTAGGGCCGAGCTATTCATCAAACTGGTTGGCTTACAGACCACAAACACCGAAAGCGGTGGTTTTCATTAACAAGCCGAACTCTGTGTATTTTTACATCTCCAAAGGCATTTTTATTTCCTGTGCACTGTCACGATAGTCTTCTAAAACAACTTTGCTATAGGAAAGTGATCCTATTAGATCCATTAAACTAGAGAATGTCTCATTCCAGAAGAGTTCAGATTACTTTCAGTTTTCCTTAATGTGCCCAAAGTTTATATCTTTCAGTCAATAACCTTTTTGTGTCAAGAGGAAAGAAGTACACATTACATTTGCATGCTGACACTCCGGAAGATCTACGTTCCTGGGGAGGGGCGCTTGAAATAGCAGTTACCCAGGCACAACAAGTTGTTTGCTCCAAAGTAGTTTTCTACTCACCAATTTCCAGTTACATGCTGCGCAGACCGAAACTGATTCTGACTCTGAAAGTTATTCAGCAGATGTGGGGAGAAGTACACTGTCCAGTTCCCCACCCGCGCAGTCAACCACCCTCACCATTGTGAACCTAGACCTTTCTCCTCCAGTTATGTATGCTAGTTCGCCGTTGCCCCTAGGGCCGCCCCCAACCACTTTACCGCCGCAACCACTATCTAGTTCATTACCGACATTATCGCATTCCATCAGCAACACAACGCCACCGGATTCCACACCTTCATCATCCCCTGTCACCACCCCGTCATCCTCTCCCACCATGCTCCCTTCTTTATCAGTAACATCACCAAACCCCACCCGGCCTTCACCTCTTGCAATATCTCCTGTACCATACACCCCGCACTCAGCGTCCGCCAACACATCAACAACCACGCCATCAAACCCACATGTCATCGTGTGGTCAGCAATGAGCAACAACGCCACAGGGCTCACGTCATCCACCAACGCCATACCATCCACCCCACAACAGCCCACCAGGCACAACACCAACACCTCGGCCGCCACTGTGGACTGGCAGTCAATAGACTGGACCGGCAGCAAGGCTCGGTCGCAGCAACAACCACAACCACAACAACACAACGCATCGTAGCACCCTGTGTGCAGTTTTGCCTCCCCCCACGTGACGTGGAGGAGGAGTAAATTCTTCTCATCACCAAGGCCAGATCATCATAGTCCCACACTTACATCTGTATCATAACGGTCTTTACCGTAAAGTAATCAAACCCAAACGAACCGAAATGAGCCAGGAGAACCTGAGCCGAACCGTCGAGCAACTGACAGCGCGGCTGGTTGCAGTTGAGCAAGCACTTTCAGAGAAAACAAGGTGCCACGAGGCACTGCAGGCCAAGGTGGATCGCTTGGAGGAGGCCATCAGCCGTTCCCCTCCGTGTTTCCTGGGTGCACAGAACTTGTCCGGTTTCGACTTTGCCGCGAAACGGGCGGCTCCTCCGTCTGTGTGCAGCAGTGAATCTGGTGGTGGTGGTGAAATCGGCAATAACAGAATTGAGTGGAGAGTGAAAATGGAACCAAGGGTTACCTTGACGGGAATGATGTTGGAAGGCAGAGACCTGTGCGGGTGCAGTTTCAGGTGGTGCAAGTTGTCATGTGGGTGTTCGTTTGAGGGGAGTAGAATGCTGGGTGCTGATTTTTCTGGGGCTGATTTGAGTGGTGACGGGGGTTGCAGCTTGGCTTACTGTGACCTACAGGGTGCAAAGTTTGTGCGCTCAAAGATTGGTAAGGGTGCGGACTTGCAGTGGGCAGATATGAGGAATTGCGATTTCAGGGCGAGCCGGGTTAAGGGTACTCTGATGGAGGGTGCTGCATTGTCTGGGAGTGTGTTTGTAATGTGCAGAATGAGCCATGTCGTTTTAAGCGGCGCCGGATCGCATGTGGAGCTTGACAAAGCAAATTTCGAGTCCGCAAGGCTGGAATCTGTTGTGTTCAAAGAAATTAGCTTCATTGCATGCAGTTTCAAGAGATCACAGCTTGTTGACTGCCAGTTTGTCAATTGTACTTTCAAAAAAGACTGCACTTTCTCAGAGACTTCATTTGAGGGATCCCTGAGGATGACTGGCTGTCACTTTGAACAAGCCCTGTTTGAAACAGTGAAATTCAGCAGCAGTGACGCCAAGGACTCCTCAATTTACCTTGCCGGTTGTGATATTGAGGGTTCCACATTCAGCGACTGTTCACTTGTAGGTGTCTCTCTCCAAAATGCAAAGCTGTCAGGTTCAACATTTCGTCATAATAGCTTGGTCAGCTCCGACTTCAGGGGCGCAGATGCATCTAGGGCTCAGTTCACTACAAACACTTTCTCGTCAGTCGACTTTGGTGGAGCAAACCTGAGTTGTTCCGAATTCAACGATGCCACTTTCAATCAATGCTCTATTGGAGGTGCGCAGCTATACGGAACAGAGTTCACTGCTGTAAAAGTAGACGGGGAGGGTTCTTTTATCCATTTTTCCCATAAAACCACGTCGAACCGCACTACTATCCAACTAGAAAGTCTAGCATTGATAAACTCAGTTTCATGCCAATTCCGTGGATCTCTGTGCACTCTGAGTGTAAAAGTTGGAGATAACTTATGGCAGTATCTCACAACGGGATTTGGCTTTGCCAGCTCATATGAATACTGCCTGAAGTATACTAACACTTGCATTGCAAAAGAGTTCCTTTTTGAGTGCTCTAGCCAGGGATCTGTATCTCTCCCGTCAATTGAAATTTTTGGTACACCACTAGCAGGCTCCGCCTTCTCTGAGCCTCCAGTTGATTTATCCTATTCAAACAAATGGAAACTAAAAAGTTCACCAGTGCCTTTGCCCCCAAGTACTGGTTCTGGAGGATCTCCTCGAGAAATTCAACTCTCTGGTATGGTATCACTAGCACATAGAATTATGACATTTATCGTTCCATTTGTGATGGAAAACGCCGCACAGGAAGAGCGACAGCAAACTTTATGCACCCTGATAAACGCAATTCCCTTATTACGATTTGCTCTTGGGAAACAGGCCTTGCTAAAGTTCGGATTCCGGGCTGTTCTCCAAGGAATTTCCTGTGAACAAGAATTCAGTCCCTTGGTATTTTCGTGGTTCCTCGCCAAATTCGAACTTCAATTTGGGAAGAATTCTTGGCATAGTATTGACGACCTATTGCAGACTGTTGCTGCACTGGAATGCCCCACTGGATTTGAGATGGTATGGAATAAATACCTCCAGGAAACGGCATTTTTTTCCAATTTGCAAACCACAACTCTTCTGACTTCTTTGAAGGTATGGATAAAGGGAGAGTAACCACTTGCTAACTTGTTGTAGGTTGCATCAGTTGATACTGTCCGACAGTATGCCTCACAATTTTCTGAACACTTCAGCAGAGACAACACTTTTTATTATAAAGCTCTGGAACAGGCATCACGGAATCCCAGTTGTCCTCTGAAAATTATGCGAATACTCCGAGATTACAATGCACACAGAACTTCCGAATCCTGGTTGTTGGAATGTTGCCACAACAGAAATGAACTGCTTCTAGATATATTGCTTTTAGATTACACGCCATCACTAAATCAGACTCAACTTCTTTATGCTGCTTGCTCATGCGGTTTGCATCTTTCTCCCTATTCATTTACTAACAACAAAGCTAAGGCTCACAAGCTATATGCAAAAAAATTGTTAAATACCTAAGTGTGATGGAAGCAAGTCTTTTTTGGGATGTCAAATCACTTCGATTTGATGTCTCTGAAGACAGTCTCACAACCGGAGGTTCCGTGTATAACTATCATCCTCCACTCGGTGGGGCTTGCAACGATTTCCCAACACTGAAGTGGCTGCTGAGTCGCTTCCAATTTCAAAGAATAGCTATTTTGTACACCTTGGGAATGTGCTGCCAAAAGAAGAACAAGCGGGCAGCGGCATGGATTGTATCACATTTCTCTATTACTGCAGATGATTTGTGCTACTGGGTTAGATGGAAGGAAAACGCAATATTTACGTGGAGGGCATGGCTGGGCTCTTTTGCGCCAAGTACACTGCCACCCAGAGCAGGTTTGTCCCGTTTCTTGAAGCAATCAAATATACCCACACAAAACCAAACGCAGTGACGGCCGCATTGTGTGTATGGGGAGCTGCCGGAGGAGGGTCAACTCAGTCATATCCCAAAGGTGGGAATGGAGGCTATGTTGGAGGAATTATCTCTGGACACTCGGAGCTATTCATCACCGTTGGAGGTGGCGGAACCGGGGGCTCTCCTTATGCATCTCGTATCGGAACACTGTCAAACACAAGCGCGGAGGATGTGATTACAATGCCGGCGGCATCCCCGTTTGGTGGTACATGTGGAAAAGGAGGAGAGGGCGGATTAACCATGCAAGGAGTGGGCAAGAAAGATACTTGTGGGAATCCAGGATTCAGAGGCGGCGGAGGTGATGGAGCTTATGTATTCCACAGCAAAGGCCCACTTGGCGCCGGCGGTGGTGGAGGTGCCTCGATCGTATCTACCATATGCAACACCACCCCATCAACACCATCGGGGACACCCACAATCCTGGGCTGCGGGGGAGGCGGCGGAGGGTGCGGGGCCCTGCATATCTGCGGGAAGCAAGCCTGCGGAGGAGGAGGGGGAGGCTGCAGCCCCTCGGGGGAGCTCGGCAGCGGCGGGGCAGGCTGCCACGGCCAGAATTCCAAGCACCAGAACTGCTCCGGCGCCAACGGGAACGGCGACGGGGGGTGCTGCAGGAAGCCCACCGCACTCACCACCAAGCCGGGCCAGGGCGACAGCGGCCTGCCCATAATAACTACCTGGGGGCACAGGGGGGTGCGGCCTGTGCAGTGGGTTTGTGCCTGGGACTGTGGTGTCGCTCAAGTGGGAGATTGGGGACGTCCCACCCCCGAATTTGTTGCAATTCACACCGCCAGGACTGGTGGGAGAGAGGCAAGTTGCCTTTTGTGTGAAAATGCCTCCTGCTGCAGAACAACAACAACAACAACAACACCACCATCAAAATACAGCCAAAACTTCAGCTACAGCAACAAATACAACAGGCAATGTAACATTCCTGGGGCAACCTGGACTTGTCAGTCTGAACTATGCAAATGAGGTTATTTCGAGTGGTGAGGATGGTTGCGTGATTGTGTTGAGCCTGTTGACTGGTTACCCCTACGTGATACTGCAAAAGCCGGGTTCCTACAAGGTAGATATTGGCCCCAAGTATGCTCAGGAAGTGGCTCAACTGGAGAAATTACTGCATTCCTCATCCTCATGAGGAATTCCGCGTACTTGCTAAAGCTCAAAGAAAAAGAAAGCAAACCAAGTTCTTTTCCCGAAAATACAGCATCGTTCCCACAAACTGTGCGTTATATAAGCTCACGTGTTCCGTCTGAATAAGGATTAATATCGGGTACTTATAAAAGGTGGGGTACCTGGAAAGAACTCCGAGCATAAAGGTGTTGAGGTTCTGCAATTCATCTGAGGAAATGTTGATTTTGGAATGTACAAGGGGGTAGGTACTTTGGGGGAAACAGTTAGAGAAACCAGCCAACAGCACTTTGGCCACTGAGAAATTAGTGTTGAGAAGGGCAGTCATTACTGCAAGGTGTGCTGTGGCTTTTGCAGGTGGCTTGTGTGAGAATATTTCCTTAATTACCCACGAAGCTGTTTCTACATCTCCACTGTAGGCGGTGGCTTGCAGAACACCCTGCAGCTCAGCATTCAATACGGCAGGAAATTTCTTTATAAGCCACCGCACAGAATGGTACTGCTTGTTTAGAACAGAATACCTAAGGGCACCATTTTTGTCAGCAATTGCATCACTTTCAGTAAGCGAGAAGTGGTCCACGAGAAACTGTGCTGTCTTCACATGTCCATTTCCCAGTGCAGAGCGCAGTGCCTCGTTGTTCATCATCCTTGCATCCTTCTCGGTAAGTGAAAAGTGAGTTGCTATCCACTTTACAAATCTGGTTTTCCCAGTGTGGCAAACTTTCAGGAACGTTGAATCGCTATTGCTGAACAGATCAGTGCCATCAAGGGCAAATTCCTGTGCTAGCCACTTGGCAACCTCAAGGTGGCCTTTCATACACGTGGTATGGAATAAAAGGTTTGCAGGACTTCGCACAGTAGCTCTTGTAGGAGTAAAAGTTTTGGCGATCCACTTGGCCATATCGAGGTGTCCGTTTGTACATGCCGCATGGAGAAATACATGCACCTTCTCATTTGAACTGGCCCTAAGAGTTGGGCGTACTTGTAGAATAGCTTCAGCAGTTAGAGCATCTCCACAATTGATAGAGTCCTCCAGGATCAAGGGCAGCACAGACTCATTTATTGCCAGGTTCTTGTGCTCTTGAAACACCCACCTCAATCGCTCACATCGGAAAATATGATGTTGAAGGGAATGTGCAATGGTTTTCTCCACAAGTGACCGGTCAACTTTGCTCAGAAGCCACTTGACCATTTCCAGGCTGGTATCTTGTTTAATCCAGAGTACGTAGGAGACGGGGGAGGGCAGACGTTCACTATAGGTATTGTATAACCATGCAGATACAGTAACGTGATTCTTCTGGCAGGAACTTTCATACCCACACCGAAGGGTATCTGTATTCAAGACGCCGGAAAATACATCAGCTATCAGAGTAGCAACTTCAAGACGGCCATTGCTACAAGCAGCTATGAAAGCTTGGTCTACATTAAGATTCCTAGATTTAGGTATGGTATCGATTATCCATTGGACAATATGGATGTGACCAGCTTCAGCTGCCTGTGTAAAACACTGAGGCCAATCAATGGATGGAATTTTGGCAACAGTGTGCAGCCACTTGCAGATGTTAATATGACCCTTTGCAGATGCCCCGTGCAAAGCACCTCCTGCGGCATAGTTTGGAAAGTGGGCCCTTCTTCGAGTTGGTGGTGGGGATGTACTTGTTGGGATGGCATTACTTCCTCTGACGCCATCAACACAGGCTTCGTTCTGCTCCATGTCTGTCGAAGGCTTCATAAAGGCATTCCAAATCATCTTGGATACTGTCAGACTTCCAGAACTGCAAGCTAGTATCAAAGCATGTGACGCTGGTGGCATCGTCTGCGGGTGGAAGACAATTTGCAAGTAATGGTGCTTTATAATGTGCCGAGCCATCACAGATGCCCCAAGGGTTGCACATACTTCCAATGTTCCAAACGGCCCACCAGAAGCACTCAGCATCTCCATAACTCTGTTTGATGCCAGTACAACCAACTGCAGCGTCGGGGTATTTTTTTTTTTTTTTTAGTTTACCACAATCCCTGGCTTAAAAATACAAAGGAAAGGGGTAGTGCACACAGGGAAGAAGGCGTCACCAACAGCAACCAGAATCGTGACAAGTTTCTTGAACGGGAGGTAACGCACCGCCCTCGGAAACACGATCATCCACATGGCTTGTGAGTCTCTCACAACCCGGGCTCGGTAGCCACTCGTGGCACGGATATCGTGGCTCACAACCCGCTCAACTTGCCGTGGTTCCAACACTACCCCTGGTGCCTGTTCGTTGAGCATGCTCTGTTTCTTTGTGGTAATCAGGAACCGTCATCACTGATTGAAAAGAGTGCCCACTCCACAACTCTGAGAACTCTGTTTTTGGTTCTTCTGGGTGTTGTTTGGTGTTGGGGCAGAACGGCGAATCCTGTGCTTTTCAAATCCGAAAACAAACCCATAATCCATAACACAAGAAAACAAGAGGGTTTTTTGGGGAGAAATCGCAGCCCGAAATCTGGCTAAGGCCCCAGATGATGATGATAGGAACATTGCATTACTGTGATGTAAGACCACTTATTTGGCATTCAAATAATGTCTCAATGACTCTTTCCATTATTTGGCCACAAAAACAAAGTAAAAAACAAACCACGTTTTTGCCACTTACAGCAATTCACACAGTACAAACACAGCATAGTGGAGGGCCAAAGCGAATGGTGGAAAGTGGAGCTGACCCAAAGGGGTTGGCTGCCGCGGGGCAAGTTCTCCCGAGGCAGCGGCAGATTCGTCGCTTTTTGGTCGCCAAGGGATACTAGTTGTTGTTTTTTTTCAAGGAAAAGGACAATCTGTCCAGTGGTGACTGACAAAACGCAGATTTATGTGCAGATTTTCACCGGTTACCACCAACTTTTGTATTTCCTCCCTTCCTCAGTCTCAAATGTTAATGGGAACCAGGGGAAACCTTGACCACAAGCTCAAGCTACTGTGTGATTCAGTAGAATACACAAGCAAACTCTCTGCAAGCGTGAGCACGAACACCGAGACTGGGAGACTGACCTGCTGAGTCAGCACTCGGACCTGACATCTTAGGAAATCAAGTTCGCGGAAATCTACCTGATCGTTCACCTTGATTTCAAGTCGTTTTCGAGTCCTTATAAGCCTGACACACTCCGACCTTAGAATCACGACTTAAACCTCACAAATCAAAACAAACAGAACAAATAATAGAATCCTTTCTTGATCTCGTGCTTGTTCCCTGCTTTCTCGTCACACACCGAACTACACATCCCCACAGAAGCACACACTACTGACTCCCCCTTGGTTGCTCCTAGTCTGAGACTGGGACAACAAGAAAACGAATTTTGATATCATTTTGAAAAACAAGTTGGGACTGTGTACTTCTGTTCCGTTCTGAGCGGAAACATCACACCAAGTTATAACCACCAACAAACAAAGCTGACTGGGTTGGCAACTCTTAGTTGTAAGTCTTCAAAGCAATGTCAGGGGTGGCAGTTTTTTGAGAGCCAATCAATCCAATAGTGTGCAGCTGTGGATTCCACAACATATTGAAGGTGCTGTGCAACCTGCCTGTACATCATCACAAGGAAGGTTATGAAGTTTTTTCAGATCTTCATTTGGGTAAATAAAAAAAACACCAGACCATCGCGTTTCTAAAGTTTAGGTTTTGTTGCTAATCACAACAGATTCGATTAGATTGGTGCACATCGAATTCAAAGAATAAGAGGTGATCGAATCGATTAAGGATGTAACAGCCACAACAGCGCCGACATGGAACGTTTTCACACACAAGTGAAGGAGTGTCTTGCACAAAACATCAACCAAGGAATGCAATCTTTTTCACTGCAGCAGGGTCTTCAACGTCGGAAGACGTTGCAGACACTAAACAGTGTTGTTCATTTGTTGGGTATGCTATAATTGATGGCCCCACTGTTGTGTGTCGTGTGTTGTATTTAGGTTACTG
>JAHLWZ010001139.1:0-16712 GCA_020536535.1 Pelomyxa schiedti | reverse complement strand
ATCCATCCACCACGTCAACGCCCTCCAGCACCGCGACACAGTCTTCTCTGAAATAAGAAAGATTCTGGACCTGTAGACCAAAGACCCTCACTTGGGTGCATGTTTTTTTCCTGCTTTTATTTGGAACTGGGACGAAAAGAAAAGAAAAAAAAACGAAGTACAGCACAGAGACTGAGTTCACAGCAACTTAGGCATTCGCAAAGTAGGATGTGTGGTTCGGTGGCGCAGTCCACACGGATCCAGGTGCACCTCGGCATCGGTCTAGGGTACGCTCTAGGTTCCTCAAGGTGAGAGTTAATGAACTTGTGTTGCGGGGGTTCCTGCCAAGCCACTTTCACTGTTGGCACTTGCCTTGTTGTATGACTGAGCTCTGTTCAGTTCTGTTCAGAGTCGCTTGGCAAAAAATCCACGCTGCCTGATCATTATGATGAGGTTGAGCTTCAGCATTTTATTTTATCAGCAATCAGCATCTAATTGTTTGTCTAACTGCTGTCTGAGAGGAGGGACTGACTGGAAGAACAAAAGGGAAAAAAAAAAATTCACAACTTGGAGGACAGGGAGAGAATGAATTAATGAAATGAGGCGAAAGCTGGAATTCACAGGGACATTGGCGATTGTTTCCTTCGTCATCCATTAGCCCCAGCTCCATCCCCTGCCTTTACTCCTTGCCACATTCCAATGGAAGAAAGAGCTTCATCCTTCCATTCTGACCTCTTCCAGCAGGTTCTTGAGCAATCCCGCATTCTGTTCAGCTGCCTTCTTGATGGTATATCCAAACATCCCACTCTCCCAGTCACTCCTTCCCAGGCGTATTGAGATCACCACAAACCGATGATGTATTAATGTAGAAAGTCCGATTTCCCTTGCCAAAGTCTCTGGTATCCTGCAAATTGCCTCATGGGATTCATCATATCCTGGTCCGGAGCATTCGGCCAACAATATTCGTTGAAGGTGCTTCTTCATCCTTCCATTCTGACCTCTTCCTTCCAGCAGTTCCTTGAGCAGTTGCCAGATTTCCCAATCCCGCATAGTAACACTGCTTTTTCTCCCATTCTTGCACTTATTGCCCACAGGTTGGTTTTCTTTCACCTTTGTGGAGCATTTTGCGTTACTAGAAGGCACCACCATCTAGGTTTTTTTCTTTTCCCCATTTTAGTACTCGAGATAAGAGAACATAATATGGGATGTCCTTCATCAGTGGCATACGTTCTATAGATCCTTCCTGGCACACAAAAACTCAAGTACTCCTTACACCTTATTGTGCCATTCTTTGACTCTATCACATAGAACACCCTGGTGTACAAAAAACAAAAAAAAAATGGATCACACACAAGGAGGTGAATGAATGAATGAATGAATTGAAGCTGGTCATCGCGGGGATATTGGCGATTGTTTCCTTCATCATCCGTTAGCCCAAGCTTGCCATTCGACGTGGAATCCATGTTTTTCGTTTTCCTGTACCTCGCGGATTCTCTCCGACAGTTCAATGATGGGTTTCACAAAAGTTCTGTAGGCCTCGGCATTTATGCCAGCAAAAAAAAAGGGGGGCAGCCGAAGTTGGGATTCACGGGGACATTGGCGATTGTTTCCTTCGTCATCCATGAGCCCCAGCTTTTTCTTTTTCTCTCACAATTATTATTTTGCTCCCTTGGCTTCATTCAATGAGAATCCCTGGTTTTGTGTTTTCTGTACCCTGCGGAATTCCTCTGAACGATTCGCCAATGTCCCCGTGAATCCCAACTTCGGCTGCCCCCTTTTTTTTCTTTTACTTCTTTTCCTTCTTTGTTGTCGAAGTGGTGGTGTCACCTGCACACAGCAACAATGTAGAGCAAGAGGTGACGGTTTACAGCCATCGTGCCACTCGTAAGGTTGGCAACGCCCACGACCGGATCAACCAACGCAACATCAGCACCGGGAACAACTGCATTCAGTGCCACAAGTACCGTGGCAGCGTCGGCAACAGTGGATGGGCACGGGCCCGATCAGGAGCAGCAGCAGGGCGACGACTATCACGTTCAAGATCGAGATGGGGGCGACGGGGCTGGGCCCAGGCCTCGCCGCCGACGAGGAGTTTTCCCTCCGCAGCCATGCACACAAGTTGGTGCCAGCAGAGCAGCCCAATCAGCCACAGCGGCCCCAGGAGCCCGGCACCGTGCAACCACCAGACTATGAGTGGGATGAATACGACTACGGTGCGGACGTGGATGACTATGGTGGTGGTGCTTACGACGACGACAGTTTCGGCGATGGTGGTGGCGGTGGCGCTGATCATGATGAGAGGAAGAAACAGCTCACTAGTGACGGTGATCAACTGGAAGTAGTTGATGATTGCTTCGTCAGCCGGGTGTCCAGTACAAGAGGATCCGCGCTGGCGGAGCGCGGACCACCTGGGTTTTGACCCAAAGAAACTGGTCGCTGTGATGCCTTTTGGGGACCTCAAGAGGCTCAAGAAACTGTTTCGCTTGGACAGTCAGCCACAATCACCACAGGTGATGATTATCTCTTTCTTCTGCTGCTCTTGTGGCCACTCTCATTTGTAGTAGTTGTCATTGTGTGGCGCAGCTTTCTGTAGTGTTTCCTGAGCGGCACAGTGAAATTTCGTGTCAGGCATGCATTGACGAAGACTGCGCCACGTCGCACCTGGAGTTATGCACATACGTAGCTCGGAGCCCCAAAATGCACCAGGATGCGATCAAGGCATGCCTGTCACGAAATTTCACTTTGCCGCTCAGGAAACACTACAGAAAGCTGTGCCACTGCACCCACGGGGCAGTGCGGAATCAGTATTGGGGCAACCACCATCCAAGCGAGAAGGCACCGCCAGAGATAGACCAATCCTGCACTTGCCACAAGTTCCTTGAGCAGCTGATACTGTTGTGTGGAGAAAAGATATGCGATTCCATGCTGAACACGACTCTTGCACTTGCGTGTGCAGTGGGAAACCTGTTCGTTGTCCAGCATCTTGTTGATTCCATTGGCGTCAACCCAGCTGTCAACCTCCCAATATTCGACGCACTCACCAGTGCCAGAGACACCTCAGAAGTTGTGCGCTTCCTTGTGAGGTGCGGTGCCTTGGACGCGCTGCACCACCCCACAGGACAGGTGGATCCACCGCCAAGCGACCTGTTGGTGCAATTGGAGAGGAAGCGTCGTGGCTTGTGCTCAACCCAGGTGGGTCCATCATGAGAACGACCATCAGCAGTCCGGCATCCGCTGCTGCTTCTGTAGGGAGTCACTACGCTCATCCTCAAGTTGCAACTCTCCAGGAATCCTCATCCTCCTCGTCTTGTTCTTCAGCTGATACGGGCACCGGTATCATCACCACCACAAACAAGAGCCCCTCAGGCACCATCATTCCACAGCAAGAGCAACAGCAGGGAGCACCTGGCTGAATAAAAAAAACACCAGACCGCCGATCCTGTGCGACGATAATGACAGCGTTCCGGTCCGTTGATATTGGACGTTTCAGTCAAAAACCCGGGGTTCAAGCCACACAAACAAAAAACGAGAACTATCATCAAAATCAAACGAAATGCACTGGGTGTGCCCAGTGGATAAACTCGTTTTTTGTTGGTTGTTTTTATTTTTCATTCATTATGCTGTTTTTTGACTGAAACGTCCAATAATTTTATTCAGCCACCTGTTCTTTGTTTTGTTCAACTCCAAATTCCGCGACGATGTTCTTTCAGGCCCACTCTTGAGGGACTTCGGTCCCACAGTTGAGAAGGCTTTTTTTTTTTCCCGGTTTTTGTGGTTATTTGCTGGTGCTTTGGCGTCGGACCATTGGTGTTCCGTGTGTTTGTTCTCACATTCGTTCCTTAGGAACGAAACACAACGTAAAGTCCTTTCGGGTGATGCGGAAAAAAAAACCCACAAGGTTACGAAAATCGCGCCGGTGCGGGGAAAAAACACAACAACCACGACTTAGGAATCACCTACTACAAATATTGCGGTCCGACGTCGCGTGGGCCTCCCGCAGCACCGGTGAAATCCCCAATAAGGTGATCATGAACAAATAAAAGATCAACAACAACGTTTTCCGTTGCTACGATCATCACAACAGTTTCTCCTTCCCTTTTTAATTTTGTTGTTGAATTGGTTGAGAGGGAGTGGCGGTGCCGAGTGTGGGTGCAAAAACTGGGGCTTGCACGTCTCTCACTCCCACTTCCAAGCGAATCTTGTGGAGTGGGCGCCCCATAAGCTAGTGTGGCAAAGCCACGCCCCAGAGTTGGGGGCCGAGCCGGGCTGCGCCTGGTCTCAGCCTCTGCCTCCGTTAGCCCCTCTCCCTATAGGCTCGCCGTGCCGCCGCCTGTGTGTGAATTCAACAGGGGTCGATGCAAAAGAGTCGATGAACTTATGAATGCGGTACTAGTGATTGGGGAGCAGGATATGCTCGAAGGGTAAAGGCCTTATGGGTGAACGTCTTACTTGTCTCCAGGCTCTGTGCTTGTTTCATTACCATCGTCTGTGACAGTGGAAATAAAAAAAAGGTAACAAAAAGAGGTTTTTTTTTTTTTTACAATTTACTCAGAGTACATTGCGAATTTCTAGAGAAGTGGCACTGATTCCTACAGAATACTGCATCCACCTCTCTTGTTCTTTTGCTTTGGCCTGGGGTTCATGGCATCAATCTGCCTGATAAGGTCCAGAAATATTCTGTGAACATTTGTCATTGTCCTTGCGCTGGCCTCAAGGAACACAACACCGGGTCCCCAGTGTGTTGCTAGTGCCTGTCCGTCCTCGGTTGTTACAACCCTTTGCTCAGTCAGGTCACACTTGTTCCCCACAAGGACCAGTGGAACGCAGGCTGAATCCTTGACACGCAGTATCTGGTCATGCATGTCCGGTATGTCCCTGAACGTACTGATAGAAATGACACTGTAAACTAGGACGAAGCCGTGACCGTTCTTCATGTACAGGTCACGCATTGCTGTGAAGTTCTCAGTCCCGGCAGTGTCAAGGATTTCTAGAACACAGGCTTTTCCGTCGACATCAATTTGCTTCCTCTGGAAAAAACAAGGTTAGAATAAGACAAAATCTTTGTGGGAGGCGAAATTGACACTCACATAGGCATCTTCAATGGTTGGGTCATATTTCTCCAGGAAGATTCCTTGGACAAACTGCACGGTGAGTGATGATTTGCCCACCCCACCAGAGCCAAGCACAACCAGTTTGTACACATTCTCACTCCTTGTGATTGTTCCTTTTCCTGACATTTCTTCTTGGTTTCTTGTTGTTTTGTGTTGGGTTTCTTTAATTTATGTTTTGTTTTTTCTGGGTTATAAATTACAAATTTACAAATTTGCCTGCTTCGAAATTTTGTTTTGCACTGTGGTATGCGGTTATTTGAAAACCCCGGAGTTTCAAAGAACCGGAGGGGTTCCCTGGGTTCTCAATGACCCATCAGATCAGCGCTTCAAACTGTGTGATACGTGACAACCATTGTTGAGGCAGGCACCTCCTGTAAACAGTCCAGTAGTTGTTTCGGAGAAATCCTGTACACAAACCACCGCAAGATGACAACCGACGAAAGGACAGGCAGCCCCGAGTGGGAATCGGTTGTCACTGAAGTCGTTTACGCTCTGGATGGGGACTACGTAGGCTTCCTCCAGGTTGGTCTGTGACTTGCATTTCTCCCGACCCCATCCAATCCAATCCCATCCCATTAACCACCCACTCTCCTGAAACTTTCAGTTGAAGCAAGGGACTACCGTGGTTGCTGCGGGAGGGTCTCCAGCAGGCCGTCAGGTCAAATCCTTCAGGCTCGACCCTGGCGACTTCATCATCGAGGTATGCATAGATTCAATTCCCGGTGTCAGGTTCGGAATCTATGGCCATTAACTTTTTGACTGCTGGTTTTTGTTCCCATGCATACAGGTATCAGGAAGGCAAGCGAGTGTGCTGGACTTCGTGAAGTTTGTCACCGCACGGAATGTTACCTACCCTGTGGGATTATCCACTGGCGGAGACGCCTTTTGCCACCGCGCGGAGCCCGGACATGCACTCTACAGTGCCAACCTGGCCACAACTAAATGGAAAAGCCACTGCAATTCCATGTTTGTGAAATTCCTTGATTCTGTAATGGACACCTTTGTTCAGCCTCAGTCACCACCAGGTCACCCCACCAGCACAGGCACGGGCACTCCGCCATCTCCCGGCACCATTACTACTACCACTACTACTTCTACTCATTTAAGCAGTGTAGACGGTGGTATGGACATTTTAGTGTTCAGTGACTTGCACCTGGGCAGTTTCCCTCCGCGAAAGAGCATGGGCAACCAATGCCCCACTCAGGTTGTTGATCATCTGTGTGATGGCCTGGTATCTTGGTTCGAACGCAAGACTACAGGAAATCCTCCGGCTGCATCCCCTACTCATTTGGCAGTAGTAATGGCTGGTGACATTTTCGATTTATGGGCTCAGGTTACTGTTGCTTCTTAGACTTTTTTCTGAATTAAAACTGTTACCTCAGCCCATAGACATCCTGTTCAAGTCTTTGTCAGACATAGATAGCTTCGATCCAAGCAGGTGGCTTGAAGCACCTCACCTCAGTGACCAAACAAGGCTATACCTACAATATTTAGTTGCAAATCCTAAAGTGTTTGACTTGAGGGCCGCCTGCTTGACATTCAAGGAAACCATTAGAAAGCTCAAAGTATGTGTTGCCATCACACTTTTTCATTTTCTCTTTTCTCATTTGACTTTTACTTCCCTCCCAGAGTGCCGGCGTGAATTTCTACTATCTAACGGGAAATCATGATATGACAGTCACACCTGAAGATATAACAAGCTTCTTCAGCGGCGACGTCGAGTACACTGATGTAGGTATTCATGTGATGCTCTACATAAGCTCATTCCCTCTTCCAGGGAACCTTCTTTTCGGACAGCAACCAGACAGTTATAGTGGAGCATGGCCACTCAAAGGATATCTTTGATATGAGGCTCTCACCACCAAATCCAATCGTGTATGGCGTTCTTCCCTTCGGATTCTTCACAACGAAACTCCGGACAACTGTTGATATCCGTGAGGAGTCAACAGGCAAGCGAAAAAAGCTGGTCCATAAAATTGTAAAGAAGTTTGGCACAGCGCAAGCACGGGAGGTTCTTTCTTTACCTCACCATGTGCGTCCTTCTTGTTCCCTTTTCTTTGCACTCAGTTCAGCTCCAGCCTGAAATAAGAAAAATACCTTGTGATATCTGCGAGTGGCATGCCCTCTTGGAAATCGTCCTTGCAGTAGCTTACAAATCAACACAGTACGAAAGTATTTGTCTTGAAATACCCCTGTCCAGTACTGAAACTACCACTGCCTCCCTTGTATGCCAAATCATTCCTCCACAGTAATCCACTGATTTACATGGCAATATATTTTCCTTGAAAGCCGGCTGTAATTGAGAAATACGAGAAAATAGTTTTCCCCCTTCCAACATTGGCTAGTGCCATTCTCAAATCTCAAACAGATGCACGCACTGTATCTAGGAGCAAGGCTCGAGTCACTTAAATCTCAACCACAGACTGAAACGGTTCTTGATGGAGACACCGCACATAAGAAATTCGATTTAATTCTGTCTACAACCCCAGAACTTTCCCCCCTGATTTTGTCAAAAACCGTTGATCAGTACGTTCTCTTTGTTTGGTTCTGATGAGTCACTCACCTTTTAGGTATGCCTGGCAGCTGTTAAATGCCTCCGAAAATACAGCCTGCGTTGTTCTGGGTTTGCCTTTCTCTTATAAACGCACTAACTCAAAGTCCCAAACAGGTCACACACATTGTGCCATGACGAGGGAATTTGCTCCCAAGAAGCTCTATATCAACAGTGGCACTACCAAACGTTTGACCAAAGCAGCCTTGATTGAAATAACCTGCAACACCACAACCAAGGTTGCCCATTCCACAACCACACTTTGGCTAACCAAGAAAAATTTTCCCAACAGGAGGTGCTGCACTACAGGTCATATTTCCTCCCCAATAGCACCTAAGTCCAAACAAAACAAAGCAAAATAAAAAAAAATGGGAAATGAAAGGAAATTCCTTTCTTGAAGCCGGAATTTACAGGTTTCTGTTTGTGTCACTCTTTATCGTACATGCATGGGATGATCACACAAGTGTTTAGTGTCAGATTATTGGTGGGGAGTTGTCCTTGGACCAGAAGTAACGTCTTGAAAGATCTGCTTGGCGTTGTGAGAATGTGCTGAGGAGGGTGCTGCTGCTGACTGTGCACGTCAGCCATTCTTCACTTGCAGATATGAGTTCTGGTGGAATTTCTCCTGGTACTGTTGGTGAGGCACTCAGTATCTGGATTTGAGTCTGTATTGTGGATGGGCCTGAAATTGGAGGCTGGAATAGAAAAGCAGTTCCTGAGTGGAACTCGGCGAGTGGGGTTTGCACTGAGGGTAGAATCCTTGGGGTATTGGGAGTTGTTGAGTGGCCTGTCAGGACAGGGAAACTAGGTTCAAGAGGAAGTTGTTGGGGTGAGTGCCCTGATTCTAATGGAAAAGGTTTGTAACCTATTGTAAGGTTAAGGGCAAAGTTACAGCTATAAGTGTAGAAACCAAATGCCAACGGTGATCCCATAGATGTTGCCGCCTCGGAAATGGGTGCTGACATTGGGTGTCTAACCGGAAGTGCAGTTGCGGAGAGGCTTTGATTTGGCAAGGACATTGCCAGCTTACCCTTCAAGGATAACAGCCATAGTTGTAGCTCGGTCAGTGATTGCACGTGACCCTGTTTTGCTGCTTTGAGGAGGTTTTTTACTGCCTGTGGACGATTTCGGGGAGTACCAAGACCCACCCACTGAAGCCAAGCCAGACGCCTACAGTGCAGGTTTACTTTCTCACAAGATAAGAAGGAAGCTGACGAACCTCTGGGCATCAGCAAATCCCTGAGCTGCCGATCGGTGGTACCACATCACTGCCTTCCCGAAATTCGTGTGACTTACCCCGAGTCCACGTTCGTACAACCAACCAAGACTAAAATAAGGTGAGAAGGGAAAAAGTAAATGGAATTATGTGAACCCGCATTGTGACTCCAAGTCACCTCTTTCACTGGCAAGTCTATAGTATTTTTCAGCCTTCTTCCAGTTCTGAGGAAGCCCAATTCCAAGTTCATAACAGTGAGCAAGCCATCCATAAGCTGGTACATCACCCCTCATGGCAGCTAACCTTTCCAGTATTAACATGGAACAAAGGGAAGAAAAACAAATTGGTGGCACCACTCTCCCACACCGACCCCTACACCTCCATACACACTCCTCTCAAGAAACTAGATACCTGAGAAGGCGAACTCCTTCCATGGGATCGCATCCACATACACCAGAGCTATCACCCCGTATGTGCCTCACTGCCACTGATCGCTGTGCCGGGGCACAATTTTGTTCTGCAGCGCTTGCCCACAGTTGCGTAGCTAGTCGCGCGTCCCGTCTTAGATACAGTCTGTTCAAGGGTTATTTATTTTTTTTCGGTCGCTTGACCCAAGAAGAAACGAAAAACTTACACAAGGGTCGCGAGTACTGATCGAGATGCAGGTATGTCACAGTGTGCGGTGAAGAACGCCTCTGCGGAGTTTTGCTCTTCAGTTGTGGCGTTTCGGAGCAACTCGATGGCCATGTCATTGGAAGGTGCGTCGAAAACGGCTGTCTCTTCTCCGCTTTTAACTTGGGCTACATCTTCACCTTCCGATTCAGGGCGGGACCACCAGCACCAGTTGAGCAGTGCCAAGGCTGCCAATGACCTGTTTTTACTATTATATGCCGCCAGGATTGGAGCTTTGGGGTATACCTAGGTGCAATTCCAACAGCGAGACGCAGAGTGTATGTGGCATGGGACATTTGCCCATCGTTAATATGCCTTAAGGCGGTCTGAAGAAAAGATAACAAAGTTCCACTCGGTGCTGAAATGTATTGGGGAATCTCACATGTAGGGGCTATACAAGCTAACGGCCTAAGGAGATAATTAAATAAAGGTACCTGAAAGGAATCCTACCATTGATGTAATGGCACACTTGCTCCACTGTCTTTCCAGCACGCAATAACAACAGTTTTATCATTGGCATTCTGCCAGAGTATCTGAACACCAGGCTGGCTCAGTATTGCATTGGCCGCAACTATGTTACAAGGTTACGCTAATGTAAAAGTTTTTCTTTATGTTGCTTTCTTACGTTCTCTATCTGTAGAGGATTGGAGAGTAAGGCATTGCCGCTTCCTGCGTTGGAATTAATGGAACAAGCAACCAAAGGGAAAAGGTACGATGCTGGTGTATTTATTTTTTCATCTTCACTGGAACTTGTTGGGCTAGGAGACAAGCGGCTTGGTTTTTGTGATATTTCAGAGGAAGTTCCAGCAGTTCCGTCAGTGAGGCCCCAAGGCTGCAATGCCGAAGTCTCATTGGTTTCTGGTGAAATTACTGGCGAATGGCTCTTTCGAGGCTTTGTGTTCAGGGGAAGTTGAGGATGAACAAGGCTTTCGTCATTGCCATTCGTTTCAGGGGAATTCCACAGTCTCGATTGAATTGCTCCACCATACAAAAATATGTTGGACGCTAGCAGTTCTTGTTTATGGTATGTTGTGGCACAGTGCATCCACCAACTCTCAATAATTTTATCTCTGGTGTTACTGATTTCCCCCTCTGTATCGTTTACTGTTTCAGGTGAATCAGGACTGTTCTTTGTTGGACAGCCTCCACCATTCCTGGTAGTGGTTGACACATCAAATTGCTCCGCACACATTCCACTATATCTTTCCGGCTCCGCGAGTATGCGTTGTTGCTTACATTTATTAGGCCTATTATGACTGTGAGATAATTCTGGGAAGGATAATATTCTGAGGACCTTCTGCCAAGCCTGCATACAATTTCGTTGAGTTGTGAAACTCGGCACAGTGGAAAGTATTCAGCACCAGGCTTGCGTGCTGTGATAAACAGTTCATACTTGTGCATCAGACTGTTGTGCATGATAGACTTCACAGCTGCATTTTCACTTACACATTTGGCACATCAAGGAGGGAGAAAAAAAGTCAAAACATCCACCTACCTTGAGTCAAGGACTTCCAACAGTATTTACATAAATTGTCAGGTGGGTTTTTGTGGGGACAGACAGGTATTTCTTTGCATGTAAACTCAAATTCCTTCTTCCCTCCATCTTGCAGCCACACAGGATTTTTCACATTTAAGACAGGGGACACCATTCCACGCGGGTCACAGTTCTCTGCCACCCTGAAATCCATTTGGTTTTGACCGAAACCCAGTGGGTTTTGTTGTTTTTTTTGCTTTCTGAAGAGGGCAAGAGTACTCGCGGTGGTTCTTTTTTAAAATGACAGGCAAAACAGGTATGATTGTCACACACAACAATCGGAATTATGTGTATGATTACCTTAGGAGAATAATCTTACCGCGAAACAACGTTGTTTGTGTCTTCTTGTACCAAAAAATCAAGGGAAGATCTCTGCCTTTTGGACCTCCGCGCAAGTTCCGCGGTTTCCATTAGGTCGTTCTGAATTCAAATCAGTGCACCTCTTACATCAGAGAAATTTTCGTGCAGCTCAGGCAACAAAGACACGAATGTTCACCAGCGCACATCTGGTACGGTCCGCGCCCGTCCATTTTGTTTGTTGGTCCGCGGCCTGCTCCTTCGGGGACACCTTGGCCGTTCTCGGAAACAGACCCCAACTTGGGGCCTGGCTCCCACAATGCGCCCTGTGTGCAGTTTGTTCCCTTTTCGTTTATTATTACTTTTTTTTTATCCCCCCTTTTTCACTTTTCCTTTTTCTTTGCAACTCTTTTTGCCATTGAGACATTTGCTTGTACCATGCGAATTTTAATTCAGAACTCCTTATTTGAACGTATTCACCATTACAAGGAGGATGGAGTGCAAAGGAGGTGTACCAGAGTGCCCTGGATATTACCTGTGGGAATTGGCCTTGGATGTGGATAAGGCACCTCAGTTGGACGCACGGTACAAATATGTTGTAATCAAGGCAAGTGGCGAGATTGTGTGGGAGTCTTGTGGGGACAGGCCTCTTCCCTTGAACATTAGCTCAACTTGTGATGTTTTTGATTCAAAAGCTCTGCGTGCAGTACCTGGTACTAGTTCTCTGCAAACCTATTGTCCCTGAGTAACCTTGTATCAACAAAAGGAGTGGGACTGCGCCCTGCTCCTTTTTTCCCAGAGAAGTGCTCACCTGATGGAACTTTCAGGAGATTCCCTGGAAATACTGTCATTTCTTTTGTTGATCCAAACGTGCAATCCATTGTGTCTCAGGGGCAATCCTTCCTTTCTGAGGTTCGTAATTCCTCACTCTGAGACTACATTTAATGCATAAAAAGCCAACGATCTCCCAAACCTTGGCACCATTGCCTCCTTCAAGCTTCCATATGACTGTATTTGATCTAAAACATGGATTTAATATTGAGGCACCTTGGTATGGTATTTCCTCTGGGTATAATCTAATAAATGTAATTCTCTATCAGTTGTTCATGAAGAAATGGCTCTGAAGGCGAACTCTGTACTTAAGAACTTCACTTGGTCTGGAGATATTGTAATGAATTTTGATCACATGCATATGTCGCACTTGCTGATATTGCGTCCTGCCAATCAGCGTACAGCAGATGACCTTGCTGGCCTTAGGGCTCAACTTTCGACTGCTACGGGAGTTCCATGTGACCCCACATACCAATTCCGTACGTGCTCACAACATTGCACAATCCACTCTCAATCTCACATTATTTTAGATATATCTATCGCCTATCCCATGTATGAGCCCTCCATAGGCCAACGGGTCACATTAAACGAAGCAAGAGCAAAAATGACCGCGCTGTTTACGTCTCAACTCAGGTCATTTGTCCTTCCTCCACCAACATTCTGTACCTTTGAGGACATGACAGCCTTCAAACCAGGCGCAGAGTAAACAAAAAAAAAAATCAAACCCAGTCCCGTAATTAACTTACGGTGGTGCCACTTTTGCAAAAGAGGGTTCGGGGAAACTCGTTTGATGGGGAATGGTGCTATGTTATTGTGATACTTCGCTCTTTACAATTAATGGGCCTACTTCGAATTCTTTCCTGTAAGTAACTCTTCAATTGTCCCTCTTGTGGTCATTCTCATCCTTTATCCTTAGGTTAAATAGAATGATCACAGGACGCAAACACCACCCTTTTTTTCCATTTTTTGTTTTTTCTGAATACCACAGTGTAAACCGACCCACGCAACAAGAGACCATGCAGCCCCAAAGTGGCACGACTATCAGCGTGGCTGACTTGCTTCAATCCCCAGCCACAACAACAGAAACCACGAGCACAACCAAGACCAGCCGTTATGATGGTGATGCTGCTCAGTCTGAGGAGGAACCTCACAGCATTCCAAGCCCACCCGTCGACGACCGTGACAAGGACCTTGACGAGGTATTGTGCCCCGGCGCGGATATTGACGACCCCGAGTGGTACTCCCCGTCGATTGTGGTCTTTGAGCAACGTCGAACACTGCATGGGGACGATGACAACGTTGCGGGCCCACAATACCAAACTGCTGCCGCCACGGCCGCAAGAGGATGTGATTCTACGGAGCCTGAGAATGATGACGGCCCCACTCAGGGTTTTGATTGGGCTGGTGCCGCTCCCATAATACTGAGGGCATCTCCAGTGGGTGGTAGCCGCCGTTCTTTATGGGTGAAGTCTGGGTCCAGGGGTGATAAAAGAGAAAGGAAGGGAAAGAAAAGGGAGCCAATGCAGTTGTTTGATTCGCATACACATGTTCATATGGACAAGAGCTCTGCTGGGCAAAGATTCCTTATTAAGCACCCTGTGCATCATGTGTGCACTTTAGGAACTGAGTTGAAAGAAATACCGTCTCTCATTTTGATGGTGAGTGATTCTTCTATGTGCAATTAAAATTCTTCCAGAATCGTTGTCAGTGACATCTTGTTATGTACAGCTTTGAGTTTAGTTATATTTTTTTTTTCCCCTCCTTCAAGGCACAACAAGCAAGAGTTCATATTGGATTTGGAATCCATCCCTGGTATGCACACAGAGCCCCAAGTGACTGGCTTGAAACTCTAGAAGGAGCTTTGGTTGAACATCCAACAGCTATAGTTGGCGAAATTGGAATCGACAAGCACGCAATAGTATCATCATTCTTTTTTCTCTCCTTTTTTTTTTTTTACAATTCCAGACAAAAGAAACAGGAAAATGTGAGTTTGAAACGCAAAAAGTTGTGTTTGAGCAACAGTGGAATTTGGCGTGTAAGCTTCACCGGCCTATTAGTGTACATTGCGTTCAAGCCACTGGTTGGCTCTATGAATTTATAAAGGCATCAACGCAATTTCCGCCAGCAGTGGCGATGCACTCCTACAGTTGAGACAGAAAAATCTGAACGTATAACACCCAAAAGCACATTAACAAACGACTTGCTCCCTGCAGGTGGTTCCCTAGAACTCGCAACATCGCTGCTACGACTCCCGCGATTCAAGAATTTCTTCTTTGGGTTTTCACTCGTTATCAACGCGGCACATCACAACAAGTACCTCACCGTAATCAAGGTATGAACTCACGTTGTTCCTAATACTAAGCCTTGACCAGGGCCTTCCTCGAGATAGAATTCTTATAGAATCCGATGTTGAGGACCACAGCTTCGCCTATTCATCGGTGTTCACTCTCTGTGAGAGAATATCCAGTTCTCTAGGCCTGTCTCCCAACGAAACAGCCCAGTTGACATGGCACAACGCTTCCCGATTCCTCGCCTTCTGAGTCACCAGGGCCAAATACCTGGCCAATTCCACCGGGCCTAGTCCCCAACTTGGCACTCCCCCGGTCGCCCACGTATTTGAAAGAAATCAGAAACTTGAGCGCTCTTTGCCGCAACTGTAAATTTACCCAACTCGGTTTTTTCTTCACCGGCCCGTACGAACGAACCACTAATGTACCGGCCTCCACCAGCGCCTTCGCCGTCGCCGCACCACACCTCGCCGACTCCTTCACCCCCCCCGCCCATGGCAATGCAGGGTCCCCCTCGTGCGACTCCTGTCTCCCAGCGGGGGCCACAGCTCATGCCCACGCCCCCAGTGATGCCACTGCCCCCACCACAGTATGCACCGAGGCAACAGCAACAGCAACCGCATCAGCCAACAACACCACCTGCAAGGCAGCAGCAAACGCAACCGCAACCGCAACAGCCACCGTCCTCACCATTGCCAGTGCCGCCGCCCCCACCGCTGCAAATGGCTTGCACCAGTGCGCAGACGCCGACACAGGCGCCGTCGCAACTACCATACAACAACCACCCCAGGCCTCCTCCTTCTACTGCCGTGTTCCAAGCGCTGCTGCCGCAGCCGCAGCCGCAGCAGCAGACTAGGCCCGGCGTGCCTCTGGCTGTGGTGGACACCAACTTGGGGCCGACGGTGTTGGCACAGAGCCAATATCCAGGGACCCACGTTTCCTTCACAACAACAACAACAACAACTACTACTACTACTAATACTGCTACTTCGACGACACCAACGGCGGCACATGTCCCTTTGCCAGTTGCAACCACTATCTCTAACCCCGTCGTAACAAACAACCCCAGCGCAAACACCATCACCAACGAAGGGGGCGGCGATTTTGTGGTGCCTGCAAGCCGCCCCTACAATTACAATTGCCCACCACCATCGCAGCAGCACCAACAACCGCTCATGCCCCTACCACCCGCTTTTACTGGAAGAGCAAACGCCAGCACCACGGTCCAACTCTCGCCCCACTTTAGGCCGCATTTGCTGCCTCCACAGCAGACACAGTCTATCTATTCACCGCCGACAGCAGCACAACCTCCCGCGGTTTATGGATACACACAGTTCCCACAGCAGCAACCCATTTTACCACCACCACAACAGTTCGCACCGCCCAAACAAACTGTACAAAGGAAACAGACTCTGCCACCAGCAGTGCCATCTTGCGCGCAACCTACACCAATCCCACAACAACAACAACAACATCAACAGCAACCACCGTTACCATCACAACTGGAAACTCACCCAGAGCAGGAATCACTACCTTTGCAGCTTCCTAAGGACCCTGGGAAAGAAGAGATCAGGGAGGTTCATGTAAAATATCCGTGTGATTTAAACTCCACTGTTTCAACTGCTACTTGTCTACCTATGGACTTGCCAGATGCCAGTGCTGACGTTGCAAGTAACATAGCTAGAGAAAGGTACAACGTCTATTTCTTCATTTTCTATGAGAAACATACACACTAGAACAGTGCTTGGGGCCTTTGATGAACTGGGTAAATTGATAGGACCTGCGAAAGCTGCATATCAAAAAATATATCCCACTCTACCAGCAACTTTCTACTGTGAAGTTACTACATTGAGCTCCTTTTTTGAGGCCTTGGGTGTGCTACGAACACAGGGTCTTCCAAACTAAACAAAAACAAAAGACAGAATCCTTATGACCACGCAAACCTCTTCAACTCAATCTGTGGTTTCATGTCGTTCCACCCCAAGTCCAACCATCGAAGAAACACACACCCACCCTTCACCAGAACAATCGCCCTCGACTGCGGCACCACCCCAACCGCTTTATCGGGAAGTATATTACACTGTCCCTGCACCATCACCACCACATCCTTTATCTCCAGTCCCCTCACCCAGTTCATCAACTTCCACTTCTACTCTCCCTCAGCCAACGGTGAACAATGTTTCACCCACAGAAAACCCTACCACTGTAAATTACAGTTCAGCAGCTCGCCGAA
>JAHLWZ010001138.1:0-16871 GCA_020536535.1 Pelomyxa schiedti | reverse complement strand
AATTGATGAATAAACGCAATGAAAAAGGGTTGGGAGCAGTTACACACATCCTAAACATTCCACAGAGAGAAGCAAAGAGAGAGAAATTGAGGCAAGTCAGAAATTGATGAATAAACGCAATGAAAAAGGGTTGGGAGAAGTTACACACATCCTAAACATTGCACAGAGAGAAGCAAAGAGAGAGAAATTGAAGCAAGTCAGAAATTGATGAATAAACGCAATAAAAACGTACAGGCTCCCCCTGGATTAGTTTTTAGAGGAAAGGAAGTGAAAGCATGATCAGGATAGTATTACACACAGTCTGTGAAGTGAGAGATACAAGTTTGTGAGTGAGCGCCTCAAAGTAAGGGCCCTTAAACCTGAGAATTGACATCGACATTCTGTGACAACAGGAACTCAACGCACTGTGGTTTCCCTGTCCACGTGGCTGCATGCAACGCTGTCTGCGTGTGTGTGTGCCCGCGCAAAACGATTACTATCGTGTGAACAAAAAAAAAGAGTTGTCACGCATTCACACCACTCGTTGTCGTTCGTCGGTTACAGAGTTTAGCAGGTCGGGGTCGCCGGCCAGCATACGCCGCAGTGCGTCGGTGTCGCCAGCAAGCGCGGCAACGAACCACTCATCGGGTCCCACACGTGGCCCCCTGAGTGACTTGAACCACGAAAACATGGTTTCCAAGTTTTTGATTCGGAGAAAATTGCTCGACGACGAACGCAGCCATTTCCGTTATCGCCTAGTTTTTTTTTATTCCGCCATTGCGTCCAGGGGAATGCGATTGGGGTGGGAAAATGAGAGCGGGTTTTCCATGAGCCAGCAAGGACCTGCGCGTGCGAGTAGTTCTACTAGTAGGGCATGCACGAGCAACGTGTACACGTGGGGGTGCGGGAGCCACGGGCAGCTGGGCTCGTCGTCATCCACGGGGGGCGGGGCGGAGCGAGCCGGTGGTCGTGGATGGCATCTCTGGGGCAACACGCAGGATCACGGGGATATCCTGCGGCGGCGGGTATGCGCGTGGCCACCCCCCCCCCCCCCCCCCCCCTGTGGTTTTTCTGTTATGGGTGCGGGGGAAAGTGCCGCTGTAATTAACAAATCATGATATGATAGGCACATGGCGGCAGTGATCGATGGGCAGGTATTCACGTGGGGGGGATTGTATGCCACGGGTGCCCCTGAGTGGCTGGTTTTCGGTTCTGCTAAAACTACAAGGTACCCAGTGTGCCCCCTTTTGTTTCCTTCTTTCCGTAATCTAACAAACAAACAAAAAAAAATTTTGTAATCCTCACCCAACACCAAGTGTTTCGTGTGGGGCTCTAAGTACCTGGGCAATGTCTTCAAGTGATCAGTGTGCATGTAGATGGGACCTTGACTCTCCAACATTTAGTAATCCCTCTCGTATTGCCCGCGTTGCATTGTTGCAACCTGCTCAATTTTACATTGGTTTCTATATTTCCGCAACTTTCAAGAACTTACTTTTCCGCAGATCAAATACCAGTACAAATAGCTGCTGGTGCACTCCACACTTTAGTTGTTTCGAACACTGGTGCACTGCGCGCCATTGGGCAAAATGAGATGGGCCAGCTTGGTGTTGGTGATTCCAAAGAAAGGTTAACTGTATTTTCTGACTTTTGGCTTTACAATTAATGGGACAAAGATTCGAATTTGTCCCCTGCAACTTCGAACCTGAAATTCACATTTCGTTCGTGGCGGCAGGAGGGAAGCACTCACTAGCAGTTGCGGATAACGGGCAGCTATACAGCTGGGGTTCTGGAATCCAAGGCCAACTCGGTATAAAACAAAACTTACAACTGTTGTATTTTGACAATGATTTTGATGGCCTCACTAGGACACGGTGATGAGGTTATCACAACCATCTTTCCCCAACTGACTCTTCCATAGTGTTCTCACTCCTCTCCAAAAGTAGTATCTTACTTCAACGGAATGAGAGTAACCAGAGTTGCGTGTGGTGATAAACACTCCCTCGTTGCAACAGACACAGGATCGTTGTTTGCCTTTGGCGAAAATAAGTGTGGATTTTACCTCCTAAGGGTGTTCTTCACTTTCCTCCAAGGAAGGGACAACTTGGAACCGGGGATAATATCAATAGCAATCTTCCAAAACCTGTTTTATCTCTAAAATCTGAGCGCATCAGCCAAATTGCTGCAGGTGGTGCATACGGTAGTGCACATTCACTTGCTCTGAGTGAGACCAGGATTCTTTTTGCCTGGGGTTCAAATGATCAAGGACAGCTTGGTAACATTTCTTTTCATGATTCCTCCGTTGACCTTACTTGCCTTAAGGTGTTGGAGATCAAGTCGACCGCAACACTCCTACGGCTGTACCATTACTGGCAAATAAAAATATATTGGCCATTGCATGTGGCTGGCTTTCTAGTGCATGTGTTGTTGAGGAGGATATTCCTTGTACCAATCCGGTTTTAAGTGGAGGGATATCCTCTCTCATATCCCTTGGTAGATTTTATTCTTTTTTTTTTTACTCTCCTCTGACCTAAAAAAGGAAATTTTAGTACATGTCCCATTGATGTCTTACTGTGCGTAAAATAGACCTCCCAGTCACTTTAAAATTCCACCACTCATTGGATTATTTCCTTAAGTATGATCATTGGATTGCTTGATTATGAAGCACTTTGCTCAGTCTCGCAAACATGCCGTGCTATGTTCTTTGTAGCATCGGACAATAGGATATGGCAGGACTTATATCTCAAAGAAAAATGGGACCCCCGGATTCAAAAATCTATAGGCTCCATTCAGATATGGTGTGTGTCTTATTTGTTGGAAAGAAACCTCCTCACCACAGTGTATTAAGCAAATCTGAGAATTGGAAACAGCACTTTTTCACTGCTCTCCGGGAAACCAAGAGACTTCGGAAGAATGCCTTTGGATCGAAGTCAATTCTTTTTGTGTTGACGATTTCTAAGTGTACACAGTAAAGCAATGGAACTTGTAAAAAAGGTAAAGACAGTCCCCCAGCCTGAGAATACAGGCTTCTTTGGATCTTTTCTTGCCAAGATAGGTTGGGGTTCATCAACATCTAAGATGATTTCCTCGTATCCTGAGATGCGGATACTTATGCATGGACTAGATGCAGCAGGCACCACAGTTTTATGATTATCTGTTCTCCTTAATGACTTCAGGGAAAACTACGATTCTTTACAAACTGAAGATTATACCAGAGACCACGATACCTACAATTGGATTCAGTTCGCACTTACTTTTCTTTCCATGAAATTTCATATGAACTGTAGATATTGAGACATCACAGTATTCCAAGAACATAAAGATTATTTCTTGGGTTTCTTTCCATATTTTAGTTATGTGTCAACCACTTACATTCCTATCCAGGATTGCGGGGGAGGCATGTTAAAAAAAATTAAAAGTACCTGTAATTAAAAAAAAAATGCAGAGGATAAAATTAGACCCCTGTGGAGGCATTGTAAGTAGTTCTAGTGCCGGATTCCCACTAATCTCAGCGCACAGACTACCAAAATACAACAGCTTGCATATGGGTGATTGACTCCAATGACCGAGAACGAATGGAAGAAGTCATAGCGGAACTAACACGTGTATTTAACTCCCAGTGACACAATTTTAACTGTTCCTAAAAATTAAAAAGATGGCTCACGAAGATGAACTTGGAGGGATTCCGTTTCTCGTTTTCGGTATTTCTGTATTCCGTGTTGGTTGTTGTTGTTGTGGCTGGTGGCGGAGCACCTTGGTTTGTGGGTAGTGGGCATTATTATAATACTGAGCGCCGGTACGAGTTGGCTAGAAATTGCACACCTGGGTAGTCTTCGTACACCACTATGTCGTACTCATCCCCCATTCTCAGTTTTTGAGAAGAAAAATCAAGCTTGATGATGCCCCCGCAGCCGTCGGGGTACAACCCCAGGGGTCGATACCCGCCGTCGTCGCGCGGGCGCGCCACGTCGATCTACACGCCCGGGGTCATACCCCCGGGCCAGAGTGTGTATCTCCCCGGCGGATCGTACGGGGGCGGCCCAGCAAGAGACCGCAGAGGAGGAGGGGGAGTGGGAGTGGGAGAGGCGGCCAGAGGACGCGGGGGGGATGGCGTGAGGGGAGGGGCCACGAGGGCGAGGGGGGGAGGGAGGGGCAGGGCCCCCGTGCGGCACGTGCCGGGCCTCACTCCCAAGAGGGAACCTGACCACACTGCCGAACCCACGCCGTTGGAGACGACTGCGCAAGTGCCGACGGTTCCGGTTCTGGGTTCCAGTGCGGAATCCGCGGCTGCTGAGAATAAAGCTTCGGGATTGAATGTGGATGCGGATGGCACTTCGACTACTGCTGCTGCTTCTTCACAACTTACTACTTCAGCAAAGAGTCCAACTACAGAATGTTCTGTGGATGCTACAACACCACAAACTCAGACACCGGATACTACATCCACTCAAGCGCAACCCGCTTCAAGCACAACACAGCTCCCTGACTCTGTCCCAACCGGCAAGCAACCAGAACAACCATTGGCTTCCAACTCACTACCAACACAACATTCCGAAACGGCAGACGGAGAGAATGAGGAAGATGAAGACTACGACTTTGACAAGGGTACCTCCCCACTTCCACTTGGGAATATCTAACAACTTCTAGGGGTAGCCATAGAGATTGAGACTGAAAATCTGATTGCCTACTTGCGTCCTACTCCTGTAACCTTTTTCTTTAAAATCCAAAATTCCCTCTAACCCTTCCAAAAGGAAGATGACCTTGAAAAGATGTCTGTTGATTTTTGCAAAAAGCACTCTCTGACTGAAAACCTCTGGGTACCTTCAATCATTGGTGCTCTAGAAGACTTCCTTGAAGCACTGAAAAATCACCAACAACAAGAACAAGAACGAGAAAAAGCACCAGAAAAGGTGCCAGAACAAGTCCCGGAACAAAATACTTGACTTTAGTTCACAAAAAAACCACAGTTTCTCAATGCCTTCTTCCGGCTCCTTGCTCAGATAAAAATTGCATAATATGTTCCTAGTTGGGAGGTTAGGCAGTCAAATAGTTTTTAAGGTTAACGAAACCTGAGCTGTCTGAATCGGGTCAGATTGAAAGCTTGCAGAGGCCATAACACTCTTGACTGCTTTTACTTCCCTCTTTCTACATTTAAATTATCAATATTTAAATCAATTATCAATTTGCATTAATTTAAAATTCGGTATTTGAAAAAAAGCAACTGTTGCATACGCTATTGTGTTCTGCTTCTTTGAGCTGAACTTGGACTTGGGTTTGAGTTTGAGTTTGCTTGATTTTGTGTTCGCTTTTGCTCCTCGCTGTGAGGTGGGTTTCTTTGCCTTCCCCGGCCGTGCAACAGCAGGGGTTTGTGTGGTTGTTGTGACTGTGTTTTGTTCATCATCATCACTAACATCTTCGCTTTCTTCATCTTCCTCTGCACTTTCCTCTTCTTGCTGCACGCCCTTTGATGCCTCCAACTCTGTTCAAATGGCTTTTAGTGGTAATCCAGTATTTCAGGTCCAAGACAGATAAAAGCTTAGAATTCTCGCAGTCACTTAACACTAGGCATAGGAATACTCACTTGCCAAAAAGTTGAGCCTGCGTTCGTTACGAGCAGCCTTCCTAGCCTGCTTATTAGAATGCCTCCCTCCGCTCCTCGATTCATCATCGCCACCACCCTCCTGCAGTTGCGATGACGATGATGATGACGTCACGCCGCGTGCCCTGCTTGGCTTTGACTTTGCGGCGGCAGCGGACATTCTCTTTGTGAGCTTCTGCTGCCTCTTGAGCAGCTGCTCCCTCTCGTTGATGAAGGCCATGAGGCCGGCCTCGCCCCCGCCGTGCCGCTTGGCGAACGCGTCCGCGTCGAGGGGCCCGCCGTCCCCGCCGTACAGCGACCCCGGGGGCGCGGGCGGGGGCGGCAGCCGCCCTGGCTCCGCGACAGGAGCCGGGTGCCTGGGGCCCGCCAGCCGCCCCCCCACCACTGAGATGTAGTCCGCCTGGGCCCGCGCCGGATCATCGTCGTTGTCGTCGTTGCCCGAGGAGTCGTAGCCGTCGTGGTCTTGGGGGAGCCTGGCGGCCGGGGCGTGGTACTTTGTTCTGCTGCGTGTAACTTTACCCTGGAATCGAGGGTGAGAATTTTGGGAACATATAGTGGGGAAGAGGATTAGGGTATAGAAGGGGGGCAGGGAGGGAGGTGTTGCGCACCGCACCATCAAAGGCGCGAAATTGCAATACCAGTACTGGTTCGGTTTCACGGAAGGGGAATTGAACGATAGAATAGAAACGGGAAAGAAGTGGGAGTGATGCAATTGACAGAAATTACGTAGAGACGACAAAAATCGAGAAGCAACAACAGAAAGGAAAGATCTTTTTTTTCTCGTTCATCGCTGCGCGACGCGGTACCGGAAGTGCGACACCAGCACGCGTTTTTTTGTGACTAGACAGATCCACCATGTCGGCTAAACCAACAACAACCAAGCCAGCTGCTGAAAAACCAGCGGCCGAGAAAAAGCCCGCAGCCGCAGCCCCCGCTGCTGAAAAAAAACCCGCCGCTGCGAAGAAACCAGCTGCCGAGAGGAAGCCAGCAGCAGAAAAAAAACCAGCCGCTGAGAAGAAGCCAGCTGCTGAGAAAAAGCAAAAGGCTGCAGCGGCGCCAAAGAAGGAGGGTGAGAAGAAAGTGGCTCCCAAGAAGGAGGGTGAGAAGAAGCCAGCCGAGAAGAAGGCTGCGGCGCCAAAGAAGGCGGGTGAGAAGAAGGCGGCTGCCCCAAAGAAGGCCGGTGAGAAGAAGCCAGCTGAGAAGAAGGCACCGGCCAAGAAAGTCGGTGAGAAGAAGGCTGCACCAAAGAAGGCAGGCGAGAAGAAACCAGCACCCAAAAAGGCTGGTGAGAAGAAGCCCGCACCCAAGAAGGTGGTGAAGAAGACTGTCAAGGGAGAGAAGAAAGTTGTGAAGAAGGCCACCAAGGCCAAGGCCCCCGCTCCCAAATTGAGAAAGGTGAGACCCACACCCTCCTTTTTTTGCTTTCTTTTCCGAAGTTCATATCGATTTAACCTGTATACTCAAGCGGATAATATGCTAAATCCAGTTACTTAAACACCAAATAGTTGGCTGTTGAGATCAAGAGATGGGTTGCCAAATCAAGGCCCGTGTCACTCTCAGTTTGCGGCTCTGGTTGGACTTGCCGACCCACCGCTTTCACTTCTGGCCGCTACGGCTATGCTTCCAAGTACGGAAACCACTCTTCTGAACTCCGCAATCCATATACTAATGTTTCCAACAGGGGCAAAATTGTTCTCACAATTGGTGGCAAGAAGGTCCGCTGTTTCCAAAGGACAATGCTCCTCATCCCCAAGACCAGGAACCCACACTACTTATAAAAGATAGGTTGTCAATTGTGAAACATTTTGGCTCGTGCACTCCTATCTCTTTTTCTTTCTCTTCACCACATACACAACACTCACTCTTCCTCTTCCCACGCTCCCAACAAACATTTCCGGAAAATTTCTTCTCTTGCTACACTTATGTTGCTCTCTTTCAACATTTCTGGTTGGGGTTCCCTTCCTTCTTGTCAGTCATTCACCACGCCATGTGCCTTTGCGTTCTTCTTCTTGGTTCTCTCCATCTCCGCGAGGATTGACCTGAGCCTGGCCAGTGTTTGTTTCGCCTCGGCCACCTTGTTTGTCGTTGCAGTGATGTCATCGCCGAGAGTGACCACGCTGGCCTCGGATGTCTGGACCCTGGTGCTGAGTGTGATGGCGTCAGATAGCTGTGCGACGAGGGTGCCCAGTGAGTCGGGCGACTGCCTGTTGTACACGAAACTGGGTGCTCGCGCTAGGGTGTATTGCATGCCCGGATCAACCGGTATTTTCTTCTGAAAATGAACCGGGAACTACATGCAGGTGAGGGTGGAATGGGAATTGTTCTGGTCGGGAATGGTGGAATGCATAAGGTGGAATGCGGAAAATGCGGAATGCGGAATTTGGTTTGGTTTCAGTGGAGTGGGATATGTTGGGAGAGGGAGGTACCATGATGATGTTCTTGTTTTCGGCCAGCGCGAGTTGATTTCTGATGTCGGGATTGTTGACGGAGCGGCGGGAAAGGCATAGCACAAATATGCTGCTTCCAATAATTACACTACTGATTCTCTGTTCAGGGAAAAGATGAGAGAGTTAGGATAACGATGTTGGGGGTGGATTTTCCGCACCGCTACGTCATGTACTTTGTTGGAACCAGGGTAGCATAAGAAATGGTATTGTGAAAGCCTATCCATGAGTGATTGCACTTTGGTTTTGTCTGACCAATGGTAGCACATAAAAATGTACGGTTTGGAGGAAATTTCTGATTTGTGTTGAGCCGAGAGAGTGTGAAGTGGCACTCAGTAAGTAACCTGACATCAGAGTTTCCATTTTGGAAGTTTCTAGCTGTAACTCCTCAGGAGAAAGAGTAGGTTCGGCATCCGTATCGACTTTCACTGTTGTTCGGCCTTCCAATGCATTTTGGATTCCTTCAACAAGTTTGGCTAGTGCCTCTTTAAAGGTAATCTAAAGGCCATTGGGTAATTTTTTTGCGTAATACAAGTAGGGACATACAGATCCACTAAAGTTGACAAGCTGCGTCCTGAAAATCAGGTGTTCCACATCAGGTGGGAGATGGGTTATATAGTGAAACCAGATGGGAAATAAGAGCTTGGACAATTGTGTGGCAGTTTGGAGGTGCCGCCGGCATCTTTCAGAAAGAACTGAAGTATTGGATACAACCCAAATTACCACTCGGGCACGTGTAATTCTTCGTGCCACTGCAGAAGAAGAAATTGAAGAAGGATCTGAATCTGAGCCAGGAGGAGTGTCGTCAGCCCACACCTTGAAACGGTAGTTTCGAAGAGCCTTTAAAAAGTAAGTAGAGATGACAAGCTACTTAACCAACTGTTGCTAAATTGCTGCTGAACGTTTGCTCAGCAGGAGCACATATGATAACAATATCAGCACTATGAACACTTTAAGAAAGGAAAAGAAGGGCACAGAACCACCTTTCGATCAAAGAGTTTACACTTGCACACTCAGCACTGGTCAAGTACTGCAGAGGTGTTTTCCCTTCAGAGTCGGAAAGATTGGGTGCCGCGCCTGCCATAACTAAAAACTGTACAACATCGAAGTAGTGGGCCTTTGCTGCAAGATGCAACGGCGTGTCACTATGAACAGTTGTTGCTATATTGAGTGCACATCCTGATTGGACAAGAAGTCTTGTAAAAGGTGAGATTATTTCAGACCATTTCTAGAGGCGAAACTACTTGGTGCAAGGCATAGTACGAGACTCGATACTGCAATGCAAAGCAGTTGCACCTTGGTTATCCGCAGCATCTAGATTTTCGTGGCATACCAGGTACTGTGCAATTTCCAGATTACCATATATCACAGCGTGGTGAAGGGGAGATTTCCCTGTCGAGTCCCTCCTCCCTGCCCCAACAGCCTGCGAAACTGTTTGAACCATCTATATTGATAAGTTCGATGTTACCATAAGGAAAATTGGTACCTGGAGGTTATTATCTCTGCATAACTGAAATATGAGGTTTGCGCTTCTCAGAAGAGCGACGTTATGAGTATTTCCGCATATTATGCCTTGGACATCCTCTAAAGTGGCAACCATTGTTGGGGGGTGACCAACAGGTTTTATTACTTCATCGGGAGTGATGGGGTTCCCAAGTTGTCCATAGTTGTTATAGCCCCTGAAGACAAAGAATTAAGCCAATTGGAAGTCTTTCCAAAAGATGTCACCAGGCCCAAACTCTTCCTGTATTTGTAACAGCCATTGTGTGAAATTCGCCACAGGAAACGGACGTGATGCTTTGTGATGCAGGCAGAGGTATAATAACTGCTTTTGGTGTCTTTTGTTGTGTGGCCTGCACAAGTTACTAAACAGAGAGAAAATAAATTGGTTACCGGTGATTCATAGCCCAATCTTTTTGCCTCGTTATGTCCCCAAGAAAAAACGCTACCTCCTTGCACAGCGGCTGTGTGAGCGAGTCCACATGATACCTACAATTTAAATGAGGGAAGGGGACAAATCAAGATATACTGACAAAAGTCACGCCATGTAAATCGACTTGCGCAGGCAGTGGCGAGTCTGCGTGTTCTGTTGCTCTTCCCAATTGCCCACTCAGATTGCATCTAGGAGGTTTTAAGTCCAAGTAGATATCATGGTTATTACCCCCAGGAATACAGCTCTCCCTCTGGGGTGATGGCTGCCATGTGTCTCTCTCCAATTGCAATTTGGCTGAAGATGAGCTTTTGATTCAATCAAGAACAGCAAAACGAGCAATAAACAGTACATCAGAAGCACTTTTTTCGTGCTGAACTTTCTGATAGTATTTGTGAACGTGGAATGTCTTAACAAGGAGTTCTAGGAGACGTGAGGACAATTCATCATGAGCTCCCAGTCTAACTACATCTTTGATCATCTAATGAGGTTAGAAAAAGAACTATCGAAATCTGCATTGCACACCTTCACTTGTTCTTCTTTCTTAGTATAGTTTTCACTCCGTTGAAAATGGACTCTTAGAAGTTCTTTGGCTAGTTTATCAGTCTCGCCATCCACTACATCTTTGAAGATGGCGATAAATCTATCCCATTGCTCTCCCATCTTAGTTCCTTCATTACTCGTAAGTGCAATTGATTTAATAGATCGGATCTGAAAACGAATACCTTCCATGCTTCTGTCAATGTGGTCCACAACCCGCTTGTTAATGTCTCCTATCCGAGTGGGGGTAGGTAAGCCAGAGAGAGGATCTGTCATGAACCTTGAAAGATTGACAAATGACAAAAATGGATAAATGGAAGGTACCCGTGAGCAAGTTGACCATTTCCATTCCACCCCCATGTGTAGACACCATTATCTTCATCAACACAGGCGTTCTGGTGGGCACCAACAAAGATTTCCTTCACTCTTGGCAGTGTTTCAACGCACATTGGAGAAGGCTGTAGTTGTAGTTACATTGAGAAATGAAAGTCAAAGGAGGAAAAAATATATTTACCATGCAAGTAGGAAAAGTTCCCAAGCCAAGTTTCCCATATGCACCCTCACCCCATGTGTATACTTGAGCCGTATGGGTCAGTGCTACCGTGTGACGAAACCCACACCCAATCATCTTCACGGTCTGCTCTAAAGAGTCAACAGGCTGAGGTTCACTCTGAGCAATCTTTTAAGCAAAAGTTATTGTACAAAAATGCATGGCGAAGGTAAAGAACCCTTGTGCCGAGCCCAAGCTGACCAAATTCATTTGCACCCCATGCCCACACTCGGCCCACAGTATCCAGAGCCACAGTGTGACCTTGCCCGCAGCACACTGACTGCGCAAACACGCCATTCCCAAGGCTAACGTAACCCGGCTTTGCAATCCTTGTCCCCTAAGTGCCCATCACAAACGGGACACATATAAATGTTCTTGTGGGGGTAGTGCACGCGTTCAATTCAGATGATGATGAGGATGTTAATGTGGGGGTGTGTTATGTTTCAGCACATCCAATACTGTATGTCAATAATAATAATAGTAATTATCAACACACACAAGCACACGCACACGCACACGCACACAGGCACACAGGCACACAGACACATTTTCCACGAACCAGTGTAGTATCGCCCTTGGAGCCACCATCATCAGTCCTTGACCCCCCCAGTTGTTCCGCCGCCGCCGCCGACGACGACGACCGGGGCCCGCTCCCTGCTCCTGCGCTGTCCGTGTCCGTGTCGCCCGATGATGATGATGATGCAGTGAAGCACAGGGAGCGGGCCAGCTCCCCGCTGCCGTTGGACCCCCACGTCCACATCTCCATCTCCATCTCCATGCCCACCCCCCCCGCTGCGTGGCCACCCGCGCCTCTTCCAGCCGACGAGCTACTCCCATCCGCTGCGTTTTTGTTTTGGCGTCGTGTGTTGGCTGCTGCTGCTGTAGATGACATCGCGCTGTGGTGCGTTATCCAACCGGTACGCGTACGCGTTGAGATTAATTTAATTCTGTACCCCGAAAGCCCCACCAAGGAAAAGTTGAAAATAAATAAATTCTCACAGTGCTCTCGATGTGGATTAAGTGAAGCTTCGCTTAGGGAACTGTTTCTTTTCGAAATCTTGGGTGTTATAGCTCGTGCTTGTCATCAGTTGCCTCTTCCGCCGCCGGTTCATTGGCTTCTTCTGGTAGATCATTCCAACGGGGACTGACGTGGATTGGTTCAGGGCAGTCCACCTGTTTTTTTTTTTGGAAAACAGAAGGTTGGCTTACAATGCACGAGTAACAGTAATGAAATGGGCTGGGGGCACACCACTCCAGGAGGACAATAAACGAATCCGTGGCTAGTGTAAGTGTAGATCATGTCACCTACATCAAATGTGTCCATTTGAATGGTCTTGAGCTCAATTCCTTCGTCGTCATAGAACATTGCTGCAACTGTCAGTCCGCTCACCTCGATGATTGTCGGTTTGCTTGAATGTGTCAGTCAATAAGTATCACGTGGAGAAGAAAGGGAAAAGGGGCATTCATACAAGTACTTAATCTCACTGCCGAATCGTTGCACTGCTTTCAGCAGTCTTGGACTCAAGTCATGTATACGGCATGGCGGTGGAGTCTGCATACAAAAAAATCCAAGTTAAACCAAAAACCTCGCGTGGCCCCAAAAGAAAGACTACTTGGCGCACCTTAAAAACACCGTAGGCTATTTTGTCCACCAAATCCGCCTGCGCCTCTGAACACAAGAGCCCCATCACCACTACAGCACAGACAACAACCCGTAGTACATTTGCCATTGCGTTGCACTGATTGTGCCTTTTGATTGTTCGTGTGTCTCGCAAGGTAAAAAAGGGAATTTTCCCATGGAATTGGGGAAGTGGTTGTTGTGCATGATGCGTCGACGTGGCTTTTTATCGGTTTCCGGCACAGAGAACCGTGGAACTTTTCCCAGCACTGGAAAACTGATGACCAATGGAGATCCTTCAGTCTCCACTCTATGACTCTTTATAGAGCCGAGCTCCCAGCATCTCGTTCAACCTTTCGCAGTTTTGGCCAGTTGATTGTAACGAGCCACACAAATTTGAGGGATGGTGCTGTGGCCGTACCGGGCGGTGTGCACTGCCGTTGGTGTTGTGGGTGTGATGCTGGCTATTATGGGAGCAGTGGTTGAGGGGGCCATTGGGACCAAGGACACCACGACTGAGGACGTGCATGACCTGATATACACGGGGTGGAATGGCGACCCCTGCGTGCTAATCATGGACAAAGATGGGCAATACGGTTGCACCACCGGTGAGCCTGCTCCCCTTTGTTTTCATTATGGGTTGTTTCGGTTTTCTTTTTTTGCATGTCTGGGTGCAGGGGATTTAAGACGGAACAAAAATATAATTTTTAAAAAAAAACCAGAGGGGAGGAGGCAGGTCTCGGGGGAACTATTTTTGGTTGAATCGCAGGAAGATGTGGATAGATTCGCAAATGGAGGGAATGGAATTGTGGTTCTAGACTCTACTTTGTTTTTTCGGTATTGGCCACTTTTTTCTTTTCGGTTCTTCTTTTTTTTTCTCATTTCCTTACCGTAGGGATACAATAGATACACTAAAAAGAGGTGACCTTACGGGTATTATTGTACTCGAGGGCCCACCTCCACCTGCTGGTACTTAAAGTATCAAGTTTATTCCGTTTACCTTTGTTTCTTTAAAGGCAGCAGTTCCGACGAAACAGTTCCTAATTCAAAATGGAACACTTGGTCTTCATATGAGTGGAATCCGTTGGTATCCCTTTCCAGATTTGTCTTATCTCATTGGCTCCAGGGAGACAGCTTAATTTTCCAGAGCTTCAATTTTCCAATGTGGTTTCTGAGCTCTTCTAGTGCTGAGTCTATACGTAGTGTATGGCAGCTCTTTTTTTCCCCTATTGAGCCTTCCAGGTGGCGAAATATAACAGGGATAATGACAAATACCCAAAGTGGGGCGCAGGGATCTCCACTTTCATGTACGGGGCTGATGACACTATCACATGCCTGAGGAGAGGTACGGTCCAGTAACTTGTCTCTCCCCTTGAAATCGCACAGGACTTTGCCTTCCCCTCGGAGGAAAAAGTATATGGAGTACACTTGAACCCCTCTCCTCGAAAGCACCGAAACCAATCATCCTAGTTGTATGCCATCTTCGACTTCTACCAACCTAAAGTTTCACAAGACTTCGACCATTGATAGTACATCTATGTTCCACAATCATGCCCCTGGGATGGGTAATATCGCAGGCGTTATAGCACTTGTGTCCGCCGAGCTAGCATTGAAACAAGTCAAGGTGCATTGCGTTATGCATACCTCCGAGTAATGCATTTAGGCTGAGCTGTCGAATCTTCCATATGATATTGTCTTCGCAATCTTTAATGGCGAGACCTATGGATACCTTGGGTCCAGGAAACTTGTTCACGATTTGCAAAACTTCGAGGTTTTTCCTCTTGACACACATTTTTAATTTAAGCATTGCAGTGCCAACAGTATGACAATGAAATATATGGCCAATGCAATGATCCCTTCGCTGTATCCACTGAGTTCACAAAAATTAAGTTAGACAACATCAAAATGGTTATAGATATTGGACAGATAGGCCAGTCTCTAACACAAGGTGTCGCTCCATGTGAGTGCGGCATTATTTAACATAATCAGACAAACCAAATATATGGTTGTATCAGACAGACAATCAAGATGACACTAATCGAATAATTAACATACTATCCTCCCAAAGTAATGTACGTGTGCTACAACTCCTTTATGGGGTTCACCCGATCCCATTAGGACAACTACACTTTCACAGCTGTAGGTCTCAACTCACCTACTGGAAATCAAGTTCCCCCAACTCCTGCCACTCCTTTCCTTCAACAAAACCCGGCACTCCCCACTGTGATACTGGCCGATCACTCTTCCGCTTTCGCCACTACTTACTATCACTCCCAATTTGATAGGAGTGATTTCTACAACCTCACTGATATCTCTGTAGTCACCAATTATACAACAAACACAACCTCGAACACCACAAATACAACGACGGCTTACTCCAGCCTACTGTGCAGCATAGCAACGAGTGTATCACGAGCACTGTTTACAATAGCCTGGAACAACACAAATGGGGCAGAGCCACCTGCTGCTCTTCTTGATTCTATCAATGCTGATTGCGAACTGGTACCAGAACAATATAGGAGCAGATTTTAACAGCAAACTAGGTTGCACAACTGTGGCAATGTCTCACTGTAGATTGGAAATGCCCGCTCATTCAATCCCTTCTCGGTAATTGCTATTCCGGCACACTCGAATAATACTAAGAACTTTGACAGGAACACTATCCGGGAGTGCAACACCATCCTACTATGTTGGCGTTTTTGGTTACTCAGCCACATCTTACTTTATCAGCTTGCCAGTAACTTTCATATTCAACCTTCTCTACTGGCAAACTGCTTCCCTGATCGGACAAAACTGTACTGAACAGAGCCAGTGTCCCTATGTAAGTCGCTATCTCCACTCTACCCCCAATCCCACAATACATTCCCACACAACCGCACAGGGATGGACATGTGCGGGGGACCCAACTGGACCCCGTTGCATGCAAGCATCAGTATTCTATCATGATGCTATTAGCCCCGCTTTTGAGTATGACACCGGCTCCTCAGAATGGAAAATTGTTAACTTATCAGAGCCAACATGGGCAGAAGCAGAGTAAGTCAACTCTTTTTCCCCGGCAGTAGTTAATTTCATTCCGCATAATAATTATAACCCCCTAAAACCTCCTAATTCAACTACAATAGCTGGGGTGGACTGTACATGCAAATATTCCTAGTGGACGATCCTGTCAGAGAGTGGGTATTTCTCATACTGGGTTGCCTTGCCCTTGCTGGTCTTATAGTTTCCGTATTTCTGTTGAGAAGGTTACTTCCAAAGAGATTCAAACTAGCATAAGTTTTGTCTATTGGGTTTTTTTCCTTTTTTCCTTTTTTCCTTTTTTCCTTTTTTCCTTATCCTGTGGGTACAGTGGCGTGATTGTGAGGTAACTTTCAGTGACTATGGGAGAGTGAATGAAGGAATATTGGTGTTTGGTAATTGGGTGCACGCGGTGTATGTTCTTATGTTGCCTGCAACGCATAGAGGCACCAGCAAGGTTCTTTGCACCGCTTTTACATCAGAGTACTGTTGTCACCACAGAAATGTGTTGATGTCAGCAGCTCGTCACATTGCACTCAATTGCTGTGGCCAAAACTCCCACCCACTCATCTTCATATACTTTGGCAAACCTCACTGAATCGCGGCACTGCACACAGGTCTCAGCCTCAGGACACAACTACATGTTGTGTCACAGCTCCTCCTTTTTCTCGTCGGCGGGGACGGGTGGAGCAACATCGATGGGTTCTTCTTCGGGCTCCTCCTCGAGGAATTTGTCTGGAACATCAGGGCAATCCACCTGCCAGGATGTTAGTGAAATGATTCAACAACAAAAAAAAAAAGCAGAGAACAAAACAGAAGTACCCCAGGAGGACAATATACGAATCCGTTACTCGTGTAAGTGTAGATCATATCGCCGACATCGAAAGTGTCCATTTGGATGGTCTTGAGCTCAATTCCTTCGTCGTCGTAGAACACTGCCCCAATTGTCAGTCCGCTCACTTCGATGACTGTTGGTTTGCTGAATCCCAAACGTGAGTGTATTTACTAACCAACACAAAAGAAAGAAAAAAAAAAAAACGAACTTACAAATATTGAAGTTCAGTTTTGAAACGTTGTACGTTTCTGCGTTGTCTATCTGTCAAGTCCTTTTCCCGTCATGACGGGGGGCTCTACGAGAGCAGTCAACATTGCTAGTTCACAACGGCCCGCGCGCGGGGGGGGGGGGGGGGGGGGGGGGG